>PVJI01001931.1:0-160537 GCA_004026765.1 Micronycteris hirsuta
TGCATAGAAGTTCTTTGGCTTCTCCATTTCCTATACTATTCTTAACATCCCCCTGCCTATTTTGTACCTACCAATTATACTTCTTAATCCCTGCACCTTTTCCCCCATCCTCTGCCTCCCCCCCGAGCTGATCACCCTCCAAGTGATCCCCATATTTATGATTCTGTTCCTGTCCTGCTTGTTTGCTTAGTTTGTTTTTTAGATTCAGTTGTTGATAGTTGTGAATTTGTTGCCATTTTAATGTTCATAGTTTTGACCTTCTTTTTCTAAAATAAGTCCCTTTAGCATTTCATATAATAATTCCTTCGTGATGATGATGAACTCCTTTAGTTTTACCTTGTCTGTGAAGCGCTTTATCTGCTCTTCAATTTTAAATGATTTCTTTGTTGGATAGAGTCATCTTGGTTGTAGGTCCTTGCTTTTCATCACTTTGAATGCTTCTTGCCAGTCCCTTCTAGCCTGCAAAGTATTTTTGAGAAATCAGCTGTTAGTCTTATTCCCATAAGAACTCCTTTTTAGGTAACTATTTGCTTTTCTCTTTCTGCTTTTAAGATTCTCTACTGATCTTTAACCTTTGGCATTTTAATTATGCTGTGTCCTGGTATGGTCCTCTTTGGGTCCAACTTGTTTGGTACTCTCTGTGCTTCATGGACTTGTATGTCTATTTCCTTCACCAAATTAGGGAAGTTTTCTTTCATTATTTTTTCAAATAAGGTTTCAATTTCTTGCTCTTCCTCTTTTCCTTCTGGCATCCCTATGATTTGGATATTGGTACATTTGGAGATGCCCCAGAGGCTCCTTATTCTATCTTTGTTTTTAAAAAAAATTTTTCTTATTGCTGTTTTGATTGAATGCTTTTTTTCTTCCATATGTTCCAAATTGTTGATTTTATTCTTGCCTTCATCCTCCCCATTGTTGGTTCCCTGTAGCTTTTTCTTTATTTCTCTGAATGCAGCCTTCATTTCTGCCTGAGTCTTTTATATGCTGTTGCTGTGCCCAGTGATATCTTTGAGCATCCTGATCAGTGTTTTGAACTCTGCATCTGATAGGTTGTTTATCTCCGTTTCATTTAGTTCTTTTCCTTGAATTTTGTTCTGTTTTTTTCATCTGGGCCATCTTTTTTTGTCTCCGCATTTTGGCAGCCTCCCTGTGTTTGTTAGATAGAGCTGCTCTGACTCCGTGTCTTGGTAGTGTGGCCTCATGTAGTAGGTGTCCTGTAGGGTCCAGTGGCACAGCCTCCCCTGTCACCCAAGCTGGGTACTTGAAGTGCACCCTTTTTGTGGGCTGAGTACACCCTCCTCTTGGTTGCTGTTGGTAGATCAATGGGAGGGATTTACCCAGGCCAGTCTCTTCTAAGGATTGGCTGTGACCACATTCCACCAACCTCTGCTCTCTGTGGAGGATCAGCTGTGCAGGGGCAGGGTGGTGATCCTCTGATGTGGTCCATAGCTGTCCACTGGGTGCTCTGGCCCTGTGGTTTCCCAGGTGGTACAGACCAAGGTCAGCCCCCACCTATGTTTTGACCAGGGCCACCCTTCCTGAGTTATAAAGCAATCTGAAATGACTGCTACTTGTGCTGGGCTTGGAGATTCCCAGGCAAAGCCAAGCTGTGAATCTAGGCTGGCTACTGCTAGTGCCAGGCCTGGGGCTCACTGAGGCCAGCTGCTGCTTGTTTGAGAGGATTTAGGAAGCTGTGAAGCATGAGCCGAGACCAGCCATTCATACTGAAAAGCAGCTTGGGTGGGCCCATAAGTTGGATGGGACAGAGTCTCTGGGGATCTCCAAGGCAGGTCAAACAGTGTTAGCCAGGCTGATGGAGTCTCAGATATGGCACCAGCTTGTCGGCTCTCTGTGGGGAGGGCCCAGAAAAGGAACAATGGCCTCTGCTCACCCCAATGCCAGACACTTCAGTCTCTCCCTGTATACCACTGGTGCCTTTCAAGTTGCCACCCCAGTGCTGGAGCTCAGAGGGAATGAGTCTGAGTAGGTGAGTATTTGTGTGGGTTCTTTAAGAGGAACTGCTTTGGGCTCTAGAGGTTCCTTCCACTGACTCAATCCTTGCTGGTTTTTGCAGCCAAAATTTGTGGGGACTTATCTTCCTGGCATGAAACCCTAAGTTGGGGGGCCTGGTGTGGGGCTGGGACTCCTCCCTCCCAGATATCCCTCCCGAATTTTTATCCACCACACAAGGGTAAGGCATCAGCCTGTTCTGCGTCTGTGCCCCCTCCTACCAGTCTGGATGGAGGCGGTTTCTTTAATTCCGTAGTTTTCAGACTTCCGTTCAACTTGATTTCTGATGGTTCTGAGTGACGGTCGTTCTCTATTTCAGTTGTAATTTTGATATGGTTGTGCAAAGAGGCGAGCCATGTCTGCCCACGCTGCCTTTTTGACCGGAAGTCCCCTATTCATGATTTAAAATAAAATAAAAACTAATCCTCTGCACAAACCAGGAATAGAAGGGAACTTCCTTAAGCTGGTCATATATTTCCAAAAACAAACCAAAACTCCCTGAAAGTGTCCCCCATAAATAAAATTAAAGAGAAAAGAAAAGAAAACCTCGTAGGGGATCCTAGCAACACGTTGAGCAGAAGAAATGAACCACAAGGGACCAGAAAAGGAGGAACATAGTGTCACTGCACATAACACGATGTTCTAGAAAACAAAAAACACTCTGTGTGCATAGTATTAGAAATCATAGAAACGAGTAGTTAAGAGCCTCATGTAAAGTGATAGAAGCAAATCATAGCATCTCTATACTCCAGCAAGAAACCAAACCATCTAAAAAGCAACAACGCAGTATGGAAAGAAAAGTATAGCTAACAAAAAAAAAATGCACAAACAAATTCTGGAGAAGCTTTATAACACTTTATTGAAGGGCATTAAGTTAGAGACCTCCCCTGCCAGACATCAAGAGCTGTTCTAAAGCTACCGTAACAAAGACAGTGCAAACGGGCCGATGGGACAGAAGCCCAGGCTTGGGTCTGCGGAGCCTGGATGACTGACAGACAGTACAGCCGACCCCTGGGGAAAGACGGACTGGGGAGTCAACGCATGAATGGGCACGGGCCACGGCTGTCCCTCTGCAGCACTCCGAACCAGATCCTTACCTGTGACATGCACAGTAAGCGTTCCTGATGGAGCAGACTTAACTACAAAAGACAAGACTTAAGTCTCTTCGACTAAAATATGAAGAAATATCTTCATGACATTGGGGCAGGGAAGGGTTTCTTTAAACAGGAAACAAAAAAAATATTAACCATATAAGAAATAAGTTGTAAATTTAACCAGAAATGTAATCCCAAGGAAGTTTCCCTAGAGGCCGTCTTACACAGGAAACACATAAAAAAGCACTCACCGCAGCATGGCTCACAGCTGCAGAACTCTGGAAGCAATCCACCTTCCTGGGCTAGGAAGTGGATTGATCGTTCATAATTTATTTGCAAAACTATACAGCAATCAAAACAAACGCCTTGTAGCTACACACCACGACATGAGTGAGTCTTATAAATATAACTTTGAGTCATTAAAGCAAAGTCACTGAAGTCCCTGCACAGCACAATATCATTTTCAAGAAACTCAAAAACTAACACAACTAAATAAAATAGTGTATAATTATAATAATAAATGATTTTTTTAAAGATTTTATTTATTTTCACAGAGAGGAGAAGGGAGGGAGAAAGAGTAATGTATGGTTGCCTCTCACATGGCCCTCACTGGGGACCTGGCCCGTAACCCAGGCATGTGCCCCGACTGGGAATCGAACCGGGACCCTCTGGTTCCCAGCCCGCGCTCAATCCACTGAGCTACACCAGCCAGGCATAAATGATTTTTTTAAAAAAGCCAGAGTGATAGACCCAACCTTCCTGGGAGAGGGTGTGCCGGGGTGGGGTGGGAAGGTAGGCAGGAGGTCAGGAAGAGAAGCAGCACACAGATGGACTCTCTGACCTTGACTTTGACCCCAGAAAAGGTCAGATCATAAATATCTTAGGCCTGGTAGGCCACAGAGTCCCTTGGCACAACCATTCGGCTCTGCTGTTGTGTCAGAAAGTTTGCCTTGGACATAAGTAAGTCGGGGTGTGGCTGTGTGTTCCAATAAAACTTTACTTACAGACTCTGAAATTTGAGTCTCATATAATTTTACACGTCACGAGACATTGCTCTCCTTTTGATTGTAAAAACCACATGGAACCTGTTCTTCGCTCCCGAGTCCTCCAAAGGCCAAAGACAGTGGCCCCGGGGGGTTTGGCAGCCCCGCTCCCGCTCCCCGGCGGGCGGGCTCATGGTCTGCATTCCGTGACTAGTTTCATTCCTGTTTCATGCATCAGTTTGTGTGTAGAAAATGTTATCTTTGAAGTGTCTAAGCATAAAACAAATGTAAGCCCTGGCTCAGAGGAGAGTGGAAGTGAGGCAGGTCATGTGAAGATGGAGGGGACCCCAGGACACGCTGGGACATCGGAGCTCTTTCCAGAGCCCTTCCCCAGCCGGCACTGTCGTGCTTTGCCCGCGACCGTGGAGGAGGCCGCTGTGCTGCGTGACGGAGCCAAAGGGATGTTTGGTTGGGACTGTTTCCTGCACCTTATACCTTATTGTCATGTGTCATACGGACACACACACACTCGCCCTGAATAATGTTAGCTGGACCATTTTTCTACATGATTAAGTTTAAAATATAATTACCTTTGAAATTCACAAAAACTAGCCCCAATCTGTCAGGTACGATCTAGAAAATGCCCCTTTACCACCAGCTCCATCCCATCCTTGTTCTGTCAAAAGTGGTACATTTTTAAAGGCTGACTCACGAGCATTTAGAAGAAACTTGACCCTGGCAGGGTAGCTCAGTTGGTTAGAGTGTTGTCCCGATGCGCCAAGGTTAAGGGTTCAATCCCCGGTCAGGGCGCATACGAAAATCAACCAATGAATGCATAAGGAAGTGGAACAGCAAATTGATCTTGCTCTCTCTCTCTCTCTCTCCCTTCTACTCTCTCTCTCTAAAATCAGGGAATTGAGACAAACAATAAAATAAAGTAAACATTATAGAAGAAACTTGGGTAATCCTGGGTATTGTCCAGGACGGTGTTTTTCAACACGGAAAGCTGCGATAGTGGGATTCCTCCTGCTTCCCTGTGATTCTTCTCACCAGAGTCCCAGCAGCTTCGGGATTTCCATTCACAGTTTGCATTCTTCTCCCTCCTCTTCCTCCGGAAATCCACAGCTGTAGGCATCTTCCTCTTGGGCAGTTTGCACCGGTTTCATAAAGGCTACAAAGGAATTTCAGAGATGCTTATCTTGGGTTGTCGGTTTGAACCCTGCAACATTCGCTCCCTAGAAATCGTGGACGCGGACAAGCATCTCTGATTCGTAGATTCTCCCCTCGAATGAGAACCCGCTCATCGGGACAAGAGGTAATGGCAAGTACAGACTTTTTTCTCAGGGTTATGTAAGATTTTTTCTTTTCACCAAATATTTTTATTGGTTCTGAAAAACTATATTCTTTGTTTTATACAATGGCTAAAAAATACTCTTGAGCATGAATCACTAAGGCATAAAATGTATCATGTCCGAAATGTAACCATAGTTTCAGTGAGGGTTGCTTAATTGCGAATTAGACAGTTTCTTCCGAAGCAAGTGCTTGTGCAGCAGGATGCTGGCGATGCGCCGCTCCTCCCATCAGTTAGTGAGTAAAGAACTGACTCGTGTGCATTAGCTTCCAGGTTTTCTTTTACACAGCAGTGTAAAGTATTTGTGTTAGTGCTGAACGAATTTAATCCTAAGCAGATAGTTTTATAGCCTGACAAAGCCAAAGGCCCTACCCCAATTTTCCATGCTAACTACAAAAAATAACTGAAACCCCCCAAACTGCACTGTCTCGAAGAATTTATGAAAAACTGGCGAGACTTATTCAGAAACACCAATGGGATGTCATGTCTCAACTCATGTTTTGATACCAGTACTGCTCTGATCCCCAAACCAGAAAAGACCGTACTAGGAGAGAAAACTGCAGATCAATACAAACTGCAGGAGTATGGCTACAGAAATTCTTAACAAAATATTAGCGAATACAATTTAGCAACTTAGAAAAAGAATTATATACTATGAGCAAGCAGAGTTTAGTCTAGGGATGCAGGGCTTGTTCAATATTCAAAAATGAATCAGTGACCCTGGCTGGTGTGGCTCAGTTGGTTGAGCATCATCCCTTGGGCTGAAAGGTCGTGGGTTCAATTCCCAGTCAGGGCACATGCCTACGTTGCAGGTTCGGTCCCTGGTCCCTGCACATGTGAGAGGCAGCCAGTCGATGTTTCTCTCCCTCTCATCCTCCTTCCCTTCCCCTCTCTCTAAAATCAGTAAGTATGTCCTTGGGTGAGGATTTAAAAAAATGAATCTGTGTAGTCAGTCCGTCATCTTAGCAGGATGAAGAATATCACATGATCATGTCAGTTGATTCAGAGAAGGCATGTGACAAGATTCAACACTCATTCGTGATTCTTAAAAAACTCAGAAAACTAAAGATAGAGCAGGAACTTCCTCAGCCTGATGAAGATCTACTGAAAATCTATGGCACACATCACACTTACTGGTGAAAACTAAATGTTTCCCCCTAAAATCAGAAACAGGACAAGGATGTTCAGTCACTGCTCCTACCCAGCATACTTCTGGAAGTTCTAACCAGCCCAGCAGGCCAAGAAAAGGAAACAAAGCGTACGTGTAGAGAAAGAGAAAACAAGACTTCCCTATTTGCAGATGACATTGTGGCCTATACAGAAAATCCCAGGAAATTGACAAACTACTCCTGTAAATAACAAGTGAGTTCAGCAGGGTGAGTTCAAAATCACAGGGTGCAAAGTCAATCTGCAAACATCAGTTATATTCCCATAGCAATGAACACATGGAGACCAAAATTTAGGATAAATACCATTAAGAGTTGTTTTAAAAAATTAAATTCTAAGACCTAAATTTAGCAAAACATGTACAGGACTTGTATGCTGCAAACTACAAAATGATGATGAAACATCGAACTATAGATACATGGAGACGCACACTGTGTGTGTTCACGGACCAGAATCCTTAAGGGAGCAAAGATGCCCGTTCTCCCCCGCTCGATGTCCAGGTTTAACATGATTGCTATCAGAATCCTATCTGACTTTTTGTAGCAACACATGAGATTACCCGAACGTGAGATGATCAGAAATGCGAAAGAACTAGAATAGCTAAGACAATTTTGAAGAAGAAGAAAGCAGGAGGAATCTAACCTCTACCCAATTTTAGGGCATTCCGTGGCCGCAGTAACCCGGCCTGTGTGGCGCTGGCAGAAGAATGTGCACGCAGATCGGGGGACAGAGGAGTGGGACCAGACACGACCCCCACAGGCACAGCCAGCGGGGCTGACAAAGGGTGCCGGAGCCACCGGACATCCACAGGCCGAAACAGCAACAAAAACCTGGGTCTGACCCTCTCATACCTCATACCAGACCCAACTAAAGATGAACCACAGAGTTCAACATAAAACAGCTAGGAGACAACATAAGAGAAAATCTAAATCTTTGCAACCTAGGATGTGGTGAAGCCTTCTCAGTTGTGACTCCATAAATGAAAAAAAAAAAAGTACAACTGGACTTTATCAAAATTAAAATATTCTTTTTTCTTCCACAAAAGACCCTGTGAAGAGGATGAAAAGTCAAGCTACAGCCTGGGAGAAAATATTTACAAACCACGTGTCTGACGCAGGACTCACTTCTAGGAGATACAAAGAACTCTCAAATGTCTACGGCAAAACCAACGGACACTTCCATTGGGAGACGGGCGGAAAACATGAGGGAACATCTCACTGAAGAACACATGCAGGTGGAAGACAAGTACATGGAAAGGTGTTCAACTCTTAGGGAACAGCGAACTGAGACCGTGAGGGGCTGTCACCGGGCACCTTTTAGAAAGCCGGAGTCAGAAGCCGCAGCGGTGCGAAGTGCTGGCAGGGGCGAGGGGAGACTGGGTTACCCAGGCACTGCCCCTGGAATGTTGAATGGTACAGCTCTCTGGAAAATAGTCTTAGGAAAGCTAAATACACTCTTACCATATGACTGGTAATTGCACTCCTGGGCATTTATCTTAGAGATACGAAAACTTATGTCCACACAAAACCTAGACAAAACCAATCATCGCAGCTTTAAATGCAATAGTTGCAAACCGCAAACAAGCGCAGTGTCTCTCCGGAGGCGAGCGGGACACAGACCGGCAGACCCACGCCGCGGAGTCGCAGCCCACGGTAAACAGAGTGAATTGTGGAAACGCGATGATTTGGCTGCGTCTCAATGGCATTAAGTTGCGTGAAAAAAAGCCAGTTTCAAAAGGTTCTATATTCGTGGTCCATCTATATATTGTATGATTCCACTGATATATAACACTCTTGAAAGGACAAAATTATACAGATAGAAAGCAGATTCGTGGTTGCCAGGGCTTAGGGACGCTCATCGGGATCGTCCCTAAGGGGGAGAGAATGTGGATGTGACTATGAAGCACAAGCTGGAGAGAGAGCTTCATGGTCGTGGAATATTGTGCTTGGGTTGTACTGGTGGTTACACCAATGTACATGTGTGACAGTGACACACGAGTATACACACACAATGCACCAACATCACTTGCCTGGTCTGACATTGCACTATAGTTACATAAAGTGTGACCCAGTGAATGGCCCGTGAGATTTTCTGTACTGCCTTTATAACTTCCTGTGACTCTACAATCATTTCAAAATAGAAAGCTTCTAAAAATGACCTGAATTTTTAAAAATGGCATACAGTTCCATTGCAACTCACAAATTACTCATAAGTACTTTTGAAAATCACTTTGTAAAGAACTCTATTGCAGTTTGGGTGAAGACGAGAAGGTTAGTTCTCTGTATGAGAGGTTTCAGTGGGAGCCCAGAAGTTTAAATCAAAGGTTCAGACCTCAGAAAGAGAATCGGTGAGCGAACCGCAGAGTGGAAAAAGCGCTGCAGGGCAGGAAAACGGACCAGACGGTTTTCGTACAGGAATAAGAAAAGGACAGACAACCCAATAGAAAAATGCTCAAAAGGCTCGATCAGGCACTTCACAAAAGAGTCAAGCCACGTGGCCAATATAACGTGGAAAAAGTCCCATCTCTCTAGAAATCAGGGAAATGCAAATGAAAACCGCAGTGAGATCTGCTCTGGAGCCAGCAGACAGATAACAAGGAAGAAGTCTGATAACGCCAGCGTTAGCCGGGGCTGGCGCACAAGGAGCCCTCCTGTGCTGCCGGGCCAGCGCCAGTGGGGTCCCACCGTTCCGGAAAACAGCGTAGTGTGTCTACTAAGGACCTAGAACTTTTATTTCTAAGTTAGAAAAAAACAACAACACAGAGACACGCACCATAGGTGTACTGAGCCAAATAGACAAAAATATCAGAGCACCTTTGTCTGTAACAGCCTCAAACTGGAAACAAAGTGTCCATCAATATTAGGGGAGAATCAACAATGACACAGTCATTCAGTACAGAGTATTCCACAATAGCCATCAACAAAGGCAAATGCCACACAGGCGTGAACCAGAACGATACAATGTTGCATGAAAGAAGGCAGAATAGATGCAGAAAATACAGGCTAACCAGAGAAAACAGAGTAGATACGTGTGATTTCACTTGCAGAAGTTCACAAGTCACTAAATTAAATTGTGTGCTTAGGCAGCAAAACTACACAAGCAAGGAAGTGACTAGCCTAGAACTGTAGGTGTGGCCAGCGCTGGTGGGGAGGGACCGTTTGGGGCTGGAAGGGAGGGCATGTGGGGCTTGGGGGGGCGGGGGGCAGAGGCCCCTCTGTTTCCTGGCCCAGCTGGGCGGTGCAGGTGCTCTTTCTACAATTTGCTACACTTTACATGGCTGTGCTTTTCTCCTGTGTGTTATGTTGTATCATGTAACAAGGTTTCATTTCAAAGGGTCTTTCAAAAGAAGTTAGTTAGTGTAGCACATCTTTAGATAAGACTCGACTTTTCCTGTCCCTGCTACACTTTTAACACCTCGGGGCACTCCACCTGCAGACGAATCCATTCTCCCATCACGTCTGGCCTGTATCTCTGGTTCTGTCCTCCAAACACCAGGCTGCCCCATCTGTAAACTTTTTTAAAATAAATACTAATAGGTTTCATTTAGTGAGTGCTGACGCTTGCCAGGCATGTGCCAAATTCCATAAGAAAATAGTATCTTAGTTCCGTGAAGGAAACCCATTATTAAAGTCTCTCACGATATCCTGATTGTCATCCATTTCATTAAACCCTCTTCAGAACCGCCCCCCCCCCCCGCCTCCCCGAGTTCTCTGTGCCTCCTCCCCTTGCAGGTCTGGTTCAGATCAAGGCCATCAGGCAGGCTGAGGAGCCGGGCTCAGTGGGACGAACATGATTTTCTGATTCCTCCCTGCCAGTGTCCTGTGTGCACAGCTGACTGGCCACACACATGTGCACACACACAGAGTTATCCAAGACTGCACATACTTCAATTATCATTTTTCTAGAACCCCTGGATTATGTCCTGCTCTCGCCAGCTCTCTTGGCTTTGGCACTATTGACATTTGGGGCCAGACAACTCTTTGCTGCGGTGGAGGAGGGGAGCTGTGTGTTGCAGGGTATTAAGCAGCATCATGGATCACTTACTAGATGCCAGAAGCCTCCCTCCCACCATCCTCCCCACCCCCCAGGTAGTGACGGCCAAAACCGTCTCCAGATGTTGTCACATGTCCCCTTGGGGGCAAAATTGCCTGTGCTTGGTAACCTCGGTGCTACCCTAACCCAGCTTCTAGAACTCCCACAGATTGCCACCTTTCCCTTTCTCCTGCGACAAGCGCTGCCTCAGGAGATCTCCCGTCCGACACACTTAGGTGGCACACTTACGCTGCTTGAGTATGTACAGGAGTTTCCTCCGGCCCTGCTGGACCGCGGAGAAGCGGAGCGTGAGGAAGGACAGCAGGAGCAGCGCCGCCGTCGCCACCGGCACCAGGAAGAAGAGGCTGATCTGGGGGGGCTGGTCTTGAACAAAGAGCGAAAGGGGGGTTGCTTGTCACTTTGCGAGTGTGTTTCCGTTGTACTTTGTTTGCAAACCCTAATCGCGAGAAGTGGTCCCTTGGGCATTTCTAACCAGCTAACTTAGTGAACTTGCCTGCGTGTTAAGAAAACTTTTTTTTTTAACCTTAATAATTTTCCTAGAGGCCCACAGAAATTAGGCGCTTTGGCTTTTCTATATTTGGCCTTTCTAGAGTTCATACAGAAAATATAGGACTCTATCACCCCCTGCACTTGGCTTTATGGAGGGTATAGTGCTGTTTGGGTCGAGTCTCACCTGGCTCTGCTTACTACATGTGTCTCAGACTAAATGACAAGCACCTAAAAAACCGACAGGCCCCTTGATGCCAGGATAAGAGAGGGAAGGCGTGCTGGAGGTGCCTGTCATCAGCGGAGATGTGAGACCTCAGGACGCTGGGGCGCGTCAGGCCCCCGTGGGAAGAGCCAGGACACGATCCCATTGATTTGACCACAACAGACCAACTGCCTGGCTCCGTCGCAGGGGCGAGCGCGGTGGCCAAGGACGTACCTGGAGAGATGTTGGGCAGGGCTGGTGCACACACCACGTCACTCTCCTTTGTCCCATTGACAAGTACGGCCTTTCCGTCCAGAGAACAGCTGTGCAGTCCAATGAAAAGAGTTCCAGTCATTAATTTAGCGACAGATCATGCTCATTAAAAACACTGACATTTTCCGCCCAGCAAAGCAGCCTAGGCACAAGGACGTGTGGGTCTGGGCACATCCAGATATTTTGAAAAACATCCGCTTGACCGTCTGGCTCCCTCCAGCATTCACTCGGCTTTCCTGGTTCTCCGCGATTCACCGCACCTGACCCGCCTAACTGGATTCTTCCTTCCGCGGCTGCGGGGCCTTGTCACTGCGGGGCCTTGTCACGGGGCAGTGTACACCGTGGCCTGGTTAGTCTCCCCCCACAACCCCCGACTGCTCGGGCACATGAAGGAAAGACAACTTGGATGAGGGTCAGGAGGTCCTAACCCCAGGATGTTCTGTCATCAGACAGACCAGGGGCGGAGCCCTGGGGCTGTCCCTGTGCGGAGCAACCTCAGGCAAGTCAGGACATCTCTCTAAACCTCTGTTTTCTCACCTGCAAAATAAGATATGTGTGCTCCCAGGGCTGCGTTGAAAAGCAAACAAATGAACCACTTTCACTTGTCGGACTCACTCCCAATAAATGGTAGCCGCCACCACCACCACCATCATCATCATCACTGTCATCATCATCGTCCTTACGTCTTCCCTTTGCCCCTTAACCTAACCCCCTCCCACCCAAAGCCCAGTTCAATTCCACTTTCCATGCAGACGCACTTGACTGTCCTGAATGATTTGTGATGAAAGACTTAAAAAAGAAACTTTCCAATCTGTTATGAACCAATACTTTTGTAAAACGTAATAAACATGTAAATGTAAAATAATAATAAAGATAGTTTTCTAGTAAGAAAATTGAATGAAGCAAGAGCAAAGGCATATAAAATACGAGGCCTATATTTCTTTCAGCGGAGTCGGCGGGCGTGTGAGACTGCCAGCTTGCCCTAAGAGCGTCCGACTGCTCACTCCTAAGGCCGTGTGCTCTTGCTGTGGACGGGGGACAAACTGGGGTCCGCACCTGTCTGCAGACCACACTCGGAGGAGCTCCGGTCACACAGTCAACGGGAACATTCCCACGTGCACTGCTGGCTGTCCCTACTCCCTGTGACGGTCTTGTTTGCCCAGGGACACGTGACGCTTTGGAGGACAGTCACATTCTCAGTATTTCATTCTCAGTGCCGGACATTGCAGACTTGAAGATGAGCCGATTAGCAGAGAAGGGGAGGGGCGCAGAGAATGGAAGAAACCAGAAGGACCCCTGGGGCAGACAGGAGCAAAGTCCTGCCGGCAGCTCTGACCTGGGCGCTCGGGGTGTGATTTCTGGAGAGATTGCCCACGGTGTGTATGAAGTTGCTGTCACCCGACACTGTCCCCACACTGTGTCCATACTTGACAGATTTGTAAAAGCTTCAATGATAACATTCTTTGTCTGTAAACAGTTAACCCAAATTCTTCATTTTGTAAGCAGAAGGAAATCATACATACTCTGTCCAGGGTTGACAGGTGCCGTATTTCCCATCATTGAATGTTCCAAAGTTACAGTCCTTACACCCTTGCACAAAAATAAAAGCCATAATTAAAAAGGACGCATTTTCATCCTTTCCTCACTCTCCCTGGGATGAACATAATCACACCACACAGTCATTGACATAATCCCATCTACCCAGACTGGCCACTGATTCTTGAAACCAAACCCTGAGAGGACTGATGTTCTCGTTCAAGTTGGACACAGTATTGTATCCGTTTGTACAAAGTGGATGACAACGGATGGTCCTGGCGAGTAACAAATGTGATTTCCAAGTATTGCCATGGGTTGAAAAACAGTTTGCAAATGTCATAGATTCTACTCGACTCCGTGGCTCATTGCTTGTTACTTTCGGGTTCCACAAATCTACGCTTTATTCTGTACTCAGAGATGCAGAGCTCGGGCGCCGGCAGCTAGAAGTCGGCGCTGGCTGGTCACCCGCCCCCGAGCGCCTTCGAGTAGAAAAAGCTACGCCTCATATTGACTTTGGAGTTTATTCCTTCACCTCCCTGGCCTGGAACATAGTGTGATTTATCTGCCTTGTATTTGGAGTATGTTATTTCTTTCTTTGGCTTATTAAGAGGTATTATTCTGTATGCTGTGAGCTTGTGAAATTGCCACAGGGAATCTGTGCTAAATAAAACTTTAAAAGACAAAAAATAATAATAAAGACAAAGACCCAAGCTAACGGCATCCGTCTAGGTGACAAACCCACAGGAGACTGACGAAGGACACACCTACCATCTTTGGTTAGTTCTTGACCTCGCTTGCAGTCCCGTTCACACATGGTACATCCAGCCCCCCGGCAGCGGAACCCCGAGATGCACTCACACTCTGTGTTGCTGGTGGGGGAGCACAGCTCCTTGGTCCTGAAAACACCTGCAAAGCCCCCCAATGTTACAGGACAGCTGACCTCCAAATCCAGGGGGTGAACTTACGTCCCGCAATAAGCAACCACACTCATGCTACTTAAATGCTCCCACGGACCTCAGAGTATAACATTTCCTTCTGAGTCCCCATGAAAGACATTCTCACGTTTTCTGATGAAAATTTTCTCTTTTATCAAATGCCTGTTTCCTCTAATATTTAAAAAGCTCAATCCACAAATAATTGCTGTTACTATTTTACTGGACCTGCCTATGGACAGGCAACCAGCACCTGACACCCGGCTTTCACTAGAGTCCAGTACACAAGGGGCTGAAATCTGGGCTTCCCAACATGTACCCGAATGAAGAAAACATGCCCCAGCTGGTGTGGCTCAGTGGATTGAATGCCAGCCTGTGAACCAAAGGGTCACTGGTTAGATTCCCAGTCAGGGCACATGCCTGGGTTGTGGGCCAGGTCCCCAGTAGGGGGCGCATGAGAGGCAGCCACACATGGATGTTTCTCTCCCTTTCTTTCTCCTTCCCTTCCCCTTTCTCTAAAAATAAATAATTTAAATCTTTAAAAAAAGAAAAAAAAGAAAACATCTCAGAACTCATACCTTCACACAGCCTGCAGATGTCACAGGCCTTTTGTCCACTGGTGCTGGAGAAACTATTTGGAGGACAGGGCACACACATCGGGTTCTTGTCTTTCCCACAGAAAGTGCCTGAGAAAGGTAAATCACAGCTGGACACGTCTGACAGTGGATTACTGCCCCACGAAGCATTGTGACGTTCACAGGAAAACTAGGACATGAAACAACCGTTCGTTTTCTAGGTGCCACAGTGATAGACTTTCCTTTGTTGGTGGGCTTTTAAAATTAAACATTTGCAAGATTGCCCTCGGTATAACCTCAGAAATGAGAATCACAAAGTATAGATGTTGCAACAAACAAGCCAACAGGAAGAAAATGGTTTCCTTTATCTACAGAATAAAATGCAATGATTTCTTTGGATGGAGCCAGGTCAACATGACGAGATTCATGGGCACCTGTGTCTGCCTTCCCCCTCCTGGCCCCCGCCCCCGCCCCCTGCCTGCCGCTCACCCCCTGCGGGGGCCCCGCCAGAGCACAGGTGCTCACGCACGAAGCTGACGCCTACGGAGGTCCCGCCACGTCCACGCCAGGTTGTGAACCCATCACATGGAATCAGTTCTCTTATGGTCCCTTGATGACAAAGTCGGGGGCTCAGGAATGAAGGGACATGGCCCTGTTCACACAGCTAGGGTGTAGCCTCCAAGAAATACTTGTAAAGGGGTGAATAAAAGGCCACTAAAACAGAGCCCAAGCACACACGTTCACTCGGTTCTCACCAGCTGGACATTTAGTACAGGGATCCTGCGTGGACCTCGTCCTCTCAAAATTCATGACCAGCAGCGCGGTAGCCACGAGCCCGTAATACCCACTTCCCATGGCGCAGTCTTGCACGGGTACGGTGCTGGCAAAGCAGCCTCCAGGAGAGTTTTAATCGAAGTTGCTGTTTCACAAGTAGCACCCTGTGAAAAGTAAAAATGTACAAGAATGAGGTGGCTTCTCCTTTCCGACTTACACGTCCCAGCCGTTTCCACGAGGACCGCAGCTCAGTGTTTCAGGAACAATTAGCGAAGGAAAGGCAGCAAATTCATAGAAACTTCTATGACAGGAAGCTTCTAAGCATGGAGCTTCGTGCACGCTCGCCTCAGTGTGAGGGTGCAGTTTCCAACCAGCTTTGCCAAAATACAGAAATAACAATGGCAAAAACTTTTGGGGACTTTCATGGATACTTGGCATTAGGCTCCAGCCCTCAGCCATGCCGGTTGCTTGCGGCCCCTGAAATACAACCCTTAAAAAGAGACTCTGTCGGGGCCACAAGCAGCGCAGCTGAATGAGAAGCTACCTCTGTCACCGTTTGTCTGAATGGCATGCACAAACTTCAACGGCTAATTGCTGAAAAGTTGAAACGCCTCTCTGCTCAACTCTTTATCACAATAAAATACTTGGTTTGTATTTCAGTTACAGTTGCCATTCAATATTCTATTAGTTTCAGGCGTACAACGCAGTGGATAGACATCCCTAAAACTCCAAGGTGACCCCCCCATGAGCCTGGCACCACACAGAGTCACCACCTATCATTGACGCTACTCCCTCTCTGCACACATTTTCTTTATAGACCTGTCTGCCCATTTTGAGATTTGAAGCTCATACAGTAACAGAACCAAGGAGTAAAAAGAAAATCTCTGTAGAGATCTTTATTTGACAGGCTCTGGAAAAGATGTTATTAGCAACGAGAAGGGGAAAAATCTAGAAATGTAGCAGGAAAACAAAGCTTCTGCTCTCACCCAGCTAGCTTCCCCCTACCTGCCCCAGATGGACAAACCTTGAGATCTCCGGGCTAGCTGGCGAAGAACTTTCCACTCTTTGGTGTGCGGAGCAGTGGGGGATCTGCAGCTTGAAGACGCTGCAGGGAGAGACCTCGCCCCCAGTGACTCAGCCCCGGG
This sequence comes from Micronycteris hirsuta, assembly GCA_004026765.1. Classification (NCBI taxonomy): domain Eukaryota; kingdom Metazoa; phylum Chordata; class Mammalia; order Chiroptera; family Phyllostomidae; genus Micronycteris; species Micronycteris hirsuta. The sequence continues at coordinate 16,585 of PVJI01001931.1, forward strand.
GGCCGGGCTTCGCGGGAAATCCCCACCCCGCAGCTCTGTGAGGCAGCTCACTTGATATTTGCTGACCCCAAAATCCCCCTTAACAATGGCATTTGGGACATTTCTTGGAAGCATCTCTCGACTATAAGGACATTTCTCGGATGACTTTGAAGACAGGATTCTGTCACTTCGTACAGTTCCTAAAACATTGGCAATTAGAGGAATAAGGACCAGCCCTTGTGCAACATGCTGTCCTTTCTCTCTGGTGACAGGTGCTGCTGCAGCTATAATTTATTGAGGGCAGCGGATGTGCTAGGCGTCCGACGAGCACTTTCATGAATGCTGTCCTCAGACGGACCCTGGGAGTTACTGTAACTGGGACAACGTTACGTGAGTGAGAACACGGAGGCTGTGCGTCTGGCCAGAGAGGCAGCAGGATGGGGAGCTGGGGTTAGAACCCGGGACGACCTGACTCCTTCATACTGTGCTCCTTGCTGCGTGGGTGAGGTGGCGGGGTGGAGGGGTGGGGGGTGGGGAGAAACAGGAACATGGAGACAAGGGGAAGTATAGGATTTAATGGCCAGGTTACACTGTTGGATACAGTGAGCTCTATGAAGGAAGAAGGGGAGGAGGGGAAGGAGGAGTAGGAAGAAAAGGAGGAGGAGAAGGGGAGAGCAGGAAGAGGGGGGGAGGAGGACACGGAGAAGGATGCTTTAGCGGTGCCAAGATGCCTCCAGCGTCCGTGGGGAGGCAACCAGAGGAACTAACAGCAAACAGCAAGAGTGGTTTGGACTAGAACAGATGGGTTTTCCATTAGGACCTAAACAGAAAACAGCTATCCCCCCCCCACCCCCGCCCACAGGAGACATGGAGGCTTGGTCTCGAGTTGGGGGTGGGTGGAAGGAGAGGACTGAACCTCTGCACAGAGCCCTGTACAAGCTCCCGGGACTCTCTTCACACCGCCATCCTTCTTAGAAACGCCCAGCGGCTCCCCGCTGTCCAGTGTTCAAGGGCCTCTGGGGTCTGGCCCAAAGTTGCTCTTTTTGAAAGTTAAGGTATAGTTCACATAACATAAATCTCCCCATTTTAAAGTGTGCATTTTGGTGGGTTTTAGTATATTCACTAAGCTGTACAACCGTTCCCAGGACATAACTCCAGAACACATTCCTTGGTCCAAAAAGAAACCCTAATGCCCATCAATAGTCACTTCCCAGTCCCAGCCTCCTCCCACCGCCCCCCCATCTCTGGTGACCACTAATCTACTTTCTGTCTCTATAGATTATCCTATTCTGGACATGTCACCTAAGTGAAATCATAATATTTGGTCTTTCATATTGGGTTTGTTTCGCTCAGCATGTTTTTGAAGTTCATCCACGCTGTGGCATGTATCATGGCTTTTGATTGCTGAGTAACAGTCCGCTGTATGGATATAGCATGTCTTGTTTATCCACCCACCCGCTGGCGGACATTGGAGCCGTTCCCACTTTCTGCCTACTATCAACGCCGCTGTGATCATCTGTGTACAAGGTTCTGTGTGGGTACGTTGTCCGTTCCCTTGAGTGTGCACCTAGGGGTGGAGGGTTTGCACCGCGTGGTAAGTCTCTTTCTCTTTTTGGGAAACCGCCCGGCTGTTTTCCGCCATAGCTGCACCGTTTTACATTCCCAGTTCCAATTTCTCTACATCCTTGCTACCACTTGTTATTTTTTAAATTAAAACGTTATTAAAACCACCCCAGCAGATGGGAGGTGCTAGCTCATGGTGGTTTTGGCTTGCACCCTCACCCGATTTCACCACCCCCTCCCCATGGGACGGGAGCAGCGGAGGGTAACGGCCCACCCAGGAGTCCGAGTTTGCTGTCAGACTGGCTTGGATCACATCGAGGCTCGTGACTATGGATGGTCGTGTGACCTTGGGCAATTGCTGAACTTCCTAAGTCTCAGTTTTTCCAGCCACACCTTACAGATACAGGGACATCATACGTCTTCCTCATTTAGTGAGGAGCAAAGGAAACAGTGAACGTGGAGAACTCAGCTCAACACCTGGCCCACAGTTCTCAAGATCATAGTTCTTGTTACTGGGATTTATTGTTTTGAAATTTTCCTTTCCTAGTCTTTCCACCTGTAAAACAACCCCAAGCAAGTAGCAAGAGAGGGAAAAAATGCATGGACTATCTACAGATTTTATTCCCACATTCTGTACCATTCCATAAAAATGACACAGCTGATCACCCCCTACTACTTTCAAAGTCACGACCTAACCAAGTGACTTCTTCCTCTGTACATGATGCTCTGTGCCTGGCATTGCAGCATGATGTTTAACTGGACTGTTCTCTCGTTTAAGTAAATGCTACTTACTAATCTACATTTTGGATATCCTGTGGGCAGAGGTAGTATCTCCCCCCGAAAATGACGTCTGTAGTTTCCCAGCACGGTAATTAGCTCACTTTTTTGAGCTGAGCTAGTGACATAAAAGTCTTTACTGAGCTAAAAGATTCTCAAGATTAGTTTCAACGACCTACAGTTAAATGAAAGCGCCCACTTCAGAATCACTCTACTGAAGGCTATGCACAGCTTTCTGCAGGTGCTTAAAGAATTGTGTTCCCATTCACGGGACTCAGTCCTGTTTGGTAAGCTTGTCATCAGAAGCTAAGGCGAATTCCAGAGCTAAGCAGACACACCTGCTATCGGAGCTGGCCAAAGGCGTGCTCTTTCTGTACACCTTCCATTTGCTTTCAGATCTGTTTCACATTGCTTTCTTCGTTGTCAAGTTCCAACACAACAGAAATTCCACCTCGTCCGTGAAGGCTTCCCAAACAGAATCAGAGATGACCCCGAGAGAACATCAGCACATTTAGCAATAATATGGGTCATCCCATCCTACACACATCATCCTAAGTCACGGAGCCGATTTTGTGTTATTTTTATCGACAGAGGGTGTAATACCGAATCTCTGGAGCAAGGATGCTTGGAGACTAAACAGCAGGAAGGTTCAACTCTCAACAAGGTAAACACAATATTCAGAAACTGAAAGATACACATCCCCTCCAAGTAAAGCTTTGCATAAAACGTGTTTCTGTTGTCCCAGGACAGCTGTTGGAGGCAACGTCATCCACGGAATGTTCACTGTCTGTACTCATTTCCCAAGGGATCGATTCTCCCTAGACTCAGTGCCCCCACCCAGACTCCCGGCCTGTCCAGGCCAGGCAGCAGTCACCGCTGGAGACAGAGGACGCCTGTGATGCCCGTCGGAGGCACGGGAAGGGGTACGTTCAAAAGGAGCTGGGAAAAGTAAGGCGAATGGGAAAGGAGGCAGGAGGGAGGAAGAGCAGCGGAGAGAAGGAAGCACATGTTGTAAGGCAAGGGGGTGATGTGGCCGTCACCAGAGCCGCCCTCTTCACACTGTCTCTGCCTTCTGCCCCTCCAATGCTCGCGACTCACAGATGCAGGTCCGGGCTCCCTCCGACAATGTGCGGCCAGGGGGCGGGGTGGGGGGTGGCCCACGCAGGCCCACATCCCATGTGTCCAGATGCGTAGATGCTGCAGGTCAGCGAAGCACCCTGTTAAATAAAACATGTTCTCTCCAGGGCGGGGCCCACAATCACGGCACACCCACAATCACGAACGGGTGCCTCTGTGACCGGGGATGTGGCGCTTCAAGCTGGCACAGCGGACGCGTAACTGCCGCTGGCTCCATCGCCCTCGCCCTCGGGGCTGGTGCTGTCAGTCCCCAGGGAAACACCCCACAGTTCTCACTCCGTGTCTCGGAAGTAGAAGGTGACGGCATCTCTGTGCTGTGCTTCCCGCCAAGAGCGCCCGAGGGAGCCACCGAAGTCCAGACCCCTGCACAGTCTATTCGTATGAAAGACACTCACGGGAAGCATGGCTTCCCAGGAGCCCCAGCTGTCCGTTTCCTGGATCCTATTTCTGTCCCCTTTTGTGGCTCTGGAAGTCCTTGTGAATCGGCAGGGAATCCACCCCGGTGCACGGGAACTTGGAGGAAACCTGTGCCTTATGGAACAGTTCGTAACACCCTAAAACACGCGCTCGGGGTGGGCAAAAGTAGGCTTACGGTTGTATGTGAAGCAGTCTGTTCTTGTATTATCATGCATTAATGATTGTATTATTTATTAGTGTCACAACTGTAACCTGCTTCTGCCCCCCCATAGGTAGGAAGTAGCATAAGAATGTCCTATGGGTTCCTCACTAGAATCAACTAAATCCCAGAATTAATTGCAGTTTTTAACTATAAAAATACTTAATAACATTTTATTACATCACTAAAAATAGAAAGTCTCATATATATTTAAGCAATTTTAGATATTGGATATTTATCAATTATATTTTTTCAATTTTAATAATGATTTTGACACTTTTCAAAGAAAAATAACTTTCTGAAAACAAATATGAAAAATAATTTTAATTTAAAAATTATACATACTTACATTTATATTACCGACATGCAAATTCTATATACTTTGAGTACACAATTGCTTTTTTAATCTTTTAAGTCAGCTCTGTCAACAAAACACAAATGATGTAGAATTCTCACTTATAACAAATGAAATAAAGGCAGAAATAATACATTGTATTAATTTTTTAAATATATAATTTATGGAATAATTTGTGACTGCTGATAAATGTTTCTAATACTTAATACTGGCTTAGCTGTGTAGGTTACTTCCTGCCCTGCAGATGTTGTACTTCAGCACATGAAATATTTTATTTAGCTTCATCAATTCTGTGGGTAAGAACTATTATTAATCTTCTTTTTAAAAAGTATGTATGTATTTATTTATGGAGAGAGGGGAAGGGAGGGGGAAAGCGTGGGAGAGAAACATGGATGTGTGAGAGATACATTGATTGGTTGCCTCTCACACGCCCCCAGCTGGGCACCTGGTCCGCAACCCAGGCATGTGTCCTAACCGGGAATCGAACCGGCAACCTTTCTGTTTCCAGGCTGGCATTCAGTCCATTGAGCCACACCAGCCAGGGCTGTTGTTACTCTTCTAATGTTAAGGAAGCATAAGCTGAGAGAGTTCAGGTAACTAAGCCAAGTGTTCACGGCAGCATCTGGGTGTTAACCGGGGGCCAGTGTTCCAGCTTTGTCACTGTTAACCCCTCTAGTCCTCGCAACCCCCCTTTGAAGTTACCCCTGTGTTCTGGGGGTGGACTCGGGGGCATGAAGCACAAGTGATTTGTTCAGGCTCAGTTAGCCAGCATGGGGCAGCACGGGCCTTAGACCCAGACAGGCCAGACTCAAAGCGAACACACTTTTAAAGAAACCACGTTTCCTTAAAACCACCATGTTTAAGGAAAGGAGAAACCAGGGAAGAGACCCAGGCCTTCTCATTTGAAGGCCAGTTTAATGTTCTGCCGAGAGCTACGGCTAACTCAGGAGCTACTCATAACGCACCTACTCATTCCTGTGAATGAATCAAAAGATGTGTTGACTAAGCAACCAAGGCTGAGCGAGGCTGCCAATTCAGTGCGGTTTGAGAGCTCACTCAGAAACCACATTCGGTCTTATCTACGTGAATGATTGCTAAGAAACTGACGGTTAATTTAAACTTTGAGAGATGTTATTATGAAAAGCAGAATCGCCTTTTGGAAGGAGCCAGACTTAAAAAAAAATTAAGAGCATGTAACTAAAAGCTATTAAGTAAACAAGTGCTCTGTATTTTTTAATTCTTCTGGAGAGAGTTGCCACATGGCACTAAGGGGAAAAATGTTCTTTGGGCTCCAAGTGACAACTGTGATCAAAGCAACATCACTCTAATAAGCGACGTGACCCTGAATCTTACGACTGTGCTGAAGGCCAGGTGCGGCCCGCTAGGTATTGGCTCCCCGTCCCTGGCATTCACCTTAGCCCGTGGGCAGGAAAGTGCTTTCCAGTTATAAATGTACAACTTTATCCAATGATTTCATAAACTCAGCTTTTGTCAGCTAACAGTCCAGGATGTTCCCCCAAATAAAAAGCGAGACAACACACGTCGGGAGGTGGATTTTGTTTCCTTCTGAACTTTGCGACAGCCTTCAGTACCACCTACCCAATGATCCCACTGCGTACCAGACTCTTCCTTCCTCCACAAAGTCTGCCTCCTCTTCTGGGTTTACATGCCGATGGGAAGTCACCACGTGAACTGCTAGTGTTCACTGAGATTTTTTCAGTTGAACGTTGCACTGAGCTCCAATGTACATGTACATTGTGGAATACTTTCTTGGTGCCTACTGGGTCGATCCCACGGAAGTGATTTCCAGGTTTCCTTGTTACTGTCATTTTTCTGTACCCCTATCAATTCCATAAAGTCATTTCAGCACACATTTACTGAGGATCTAATGCAAGTGGGTACATGGTCTGAGCTGGTTACCTCTGCACCGCATCCTGCCAGCCCCCTCTAGCTCACTGTTCTTTAAGGTACCAAAGGAGCCTCTCCGTTGCTCCTCCCTCATCTAAGATGCTCTTCCTCCCTCTTTCTACCTGACTTGTTCCGTCATCTTTTCAGGTTTTCTCCTCGGAAAAGAGTCTTCCTTGGCCACCCTGACAGACCAGCTCTCCCTGTTATTCTCCATCTCTTTTCCCTCCCTTACTCTCCTTCATGGGATGTACCACCACTTGGCACGTACAGGTTTTGTGTGTTGGTTTATTGTTGTGTGGTAGGCAGTTCAAAAGACATGCGCTGAGCAAGGATGATGGGCCAGGTAGAGAAGGTCACCAAGGCGGAAAGCCCCAGGTGCCCAGCAATGGGCAAAACTGGGACAAGGACCTCACCCTCAGGGCAACTTCTCCTCCCCTAGCATATTGCTGGGCATGAGGTTTAGACCCCCTGACATTTCATATCGCTGGTCATTTAGTTTGGATGCCCGCCCCCGACCTCTCCCCGCTTGGCATGTTGCTAGTCCTGCAGGTTAGACCCCCTATGGAGAACAAACAAGGGAGCCAAGAATAGCCATTGAGCATTAAGCTGCCCGGACAATGAGGTTCTGACCCACATCAAATGCATCTAGGCCTCAGCTGTGTTTCAACCAGGCCTAGAAAAGCAGCAAAACCGGACAAGCAATGCCATGGCTGACATCAGGACCAGCTGTATTGACTAATGACCCCCTGGCACCAACCAATAAGTGAAGACCACACCCAGAAAGGACACACCTGGAAAGCTGATGAATATTCTATTGGAACCCTCCCCTGAGACCTCCAGTTAAATACCTTCAAGATGGAGGCCCCAGCATGGCTTGTTTTCCCCATCCCTTCCCCTAGGTGTGTTTTCCTTGCCTCTTTCTCCTAAGCTCCAAGGACACTTCGTTTGCTTTAACTTGTTTGCTGAGCCCACTTCTTCTACCTCTGTGACCTTCTAAATAAACTTTCTCTTATCGTTTGAGTCTTGGTTCTGAAGACTTTCTTAGCCAGAACTCAAATACTGAGGTTGCTGAACCAAGGCCTAATCTGGCTCCACCGGTCTAACACCTAGTACCATTTTCTCCCCAGAAAAACGAGCCCCAGGAGAGGGGACATTGTTTTTACCCTGCTGCATCCATGGCATTCAAAGCAGTGCTGGGCATATGACAGGCACTCAGTTAATGTTTCCTGAATGAGTTTTTCTGTCTTGTGAGTCACATAGAGATGAGGCACCATCACAGTAGCCTTCACAGCCTAGAGAAGAGTGAAGTTTACACAAATAACTACGATAAAGCCACCACACAGCTTTATAGAGTCTACAAAGGACAAAGAGCTGTGGGAATATAGAAAAAGTTTGGTGGGGGGATTGGCACTATAATTGGGTTTTTCAGGATGGATAATATGACATTGACAAGCCAGTGTGAAAGCAGAAGTCATTCCGGTGAAAGGAAACTGCTGTGTGGAAGCACGAAGAAAGCAAAGTCCAGTGTATGTGCAAGGAACAGAGAATATGAGTGAGGGAGAGGAAGCGGTAAGAACGTGGAAGATAAGGAAGAAAAGATGTTTGACCACAGTGCTGAGGGATTTGAATGTCGTCGGCATACCTACCATGATCTGAACCCCCAGGTACGAGCACACTGCCAAGTCAGCAGATCCACAGAAGTATGCGGGCATGTAGAAAGTTGCCCAAATATTTTGTTCTCACCCTGAAAGCAGTCATGGTTTAACCATCTGCGGAGTAAGTGGGGCCTCAGGAAAAGGAAGGGAAACAAGGTATAACGGGCAGGGGCAGGAACGCTTTGCTCAATGCAAATATGTCCTGCTGGATGGAATGCTGATTACTTTGCCCATTGACAGAAACATTGGGTGGCTCCTGGATCATTGTATGTTTCCAACATTACTGGAATCCGTAAACATCGCTGAAGCAGAATAAGAATAAAAAACCTCAATAGGAAATGAGAAGGGACTCAACATTTCAATTCCTTTGGGTTTAGTGTTTTATGTAAGATCTCACTAGGTACTCGCCAAGCAATGGGCAGGCATTACAAAGGAAAAGCGTTTTTAACGCTTTTCATAACCCATTATTGAAACCCTAATCAGATCATCTTTCTCTTTTTCTAGAATAAGATGCCAATAACAGCAGAGCATGGCAGTGTTTTCCGAGGAGCTGAGAAAAAACGGTGCCTAAGTGATCAAGGAGGTGTGCAACTGAGCCTGGATGTAGATTCGTAAAAACATCCAAGGCTCCCGGGGCTGGGAAGGGGCTCTGTACCTTGGTTCCCCTCATTATTCATCATAAACCAGAATTAAGCGGGGGATGAGGGGGTGGGATTTCCTGCCTCGCACTCCCAGGGCTCAGCTTTCCCCGGAAGTCCGCGGGGTCGCCTTAGTACCACGGAAACCCCGACAGGATTGGCCAGGTCGTTCACATACTTCTCACCGCCCACAAACAAGCACAGGCAGCGGGCCCCAGCCCTGAACGTGACCCCAAGCAGCTGCAGAAGCCTGGGCGTCTGGGAACGCACCCCGCTCCGCCCCCTCACACTCCGCCCACTGCGGCCCGGATCGGCCAATCAGGGGCGCCGCCGGGGGCCTCGCCCTAGTGGTTGGAAGGGGCCTTACGTCACTGCGGGTTGGCCCGCCCACTTCCGGCGCCCGGCCGGCCGTAGGGGTTGTGCTCCTTGGCCCACGCTGGGGGGCATTTCACACAAGGTGGGTGCAGGGGGCTGAACCATCCCCCGCGGCCCCTCACAGGCTTCGGTGTCAGAATTTCCCCCTTGCGCCAGCGCTGCCTCAAATGTCAAGGCTCGCCCACTCTTCTCCGGTCTCGCCGACCTAACCTTTCGGGGGCTTTGGAGGGGAAATTCTCCGTTTCTGCCGGACCTCTGTAGAGGCCCCGAACCAGCCTTTAATGGCTGTTGAACAACTCGTTTACTTAATGCCCCAAATGGCTTCCTTATGCCCAGTAACTTCAGCTTAACCCCCGCCCCCTATAATAAATAGAAAACTGGTGAAAATGTTAACTTCCCGCTGCACATAGAACTTTCCATTCACTGTCTGGTGAAAGGAATTTGACGTGCGAAATAAGATGAAAATAGGAATAAGAAATTGATTGAAATCACATCGTAAACTATCTCTAGGCTAAGAAAGAAAGAAGCATCTTACTGGGTGAAATTGGGATGATACTTAGCAAGCATTTATTGAGCATCTGCTTTGTGCCACAGTCTGCAACAGATGCTAGGGATTCAGCAGTGACTAAGACAGGAAAGATGCCATCATGGAATTCACAGGATGAAGGGGACACAGACAACAAACAAAAGACAAGAAAATATTAGAGAAGTGCTATCAATGAAATAAAAGGATACATACGTAGGGAATGTTATTTAGTAAGATGCAATCCAAGATATAAGTGACCCATGGAAAAAAAATAACCCAGCAGCAGTTTCTTTGCTATTTATTGTGATCAGGCTAATGCTAGGGAGATACACTTTTGGATCTGGGATGGGAAAGGCCATGGGTGACTGTTGCTAATGGAGGGGAGGCAAAACCTTTACCTCTACCTTCTTAGGGTCTCTAGTTGGGCCTGGAAATTAAATTTACCCAAAAAGACTATCGGGAAAATCATACACACTTATTTAATACAAGTTTTATTGTGACCTGGGAGCCTTCATGAGGAAATGACCCCAAGAAGTGGCAAAACAAACGCTCATATACTGGGTTGAACAAAGACGATTGTGGAAATGTAAAATAAAATGAAGCGACTAAAGGAAGATGAGGGTTACTTATTTTAACAAGATCTCTTTGAACAAATTCTGCCAGACTCAACTCCCTCCCTGGTGGTAAAAATGTTTCTTAACACCTGGAATAAGGAGGGCTGGTCCCAGGAGTTTCACCTTCTGCTTTCAGGAAGAAAAAAAAAATGGAATCACAGTGACTTGTTTGCACCCGCTGTTTCCCAAACATCTTTAACTCAAAATAATCAATATGCCAAGGCAGTGTTTGGCAGTGGCATATCCTAAACTCCTTCACTCACATTGTCAACACTGCTTCTCTGTCCTTGGATTGTGGGCCCCACAGGGCAGAGCAGTGTTTCTTAATTCAGTGTTGCAAGTGCTGCAAGAAACTGGTGAGTCCTTTAGCGTGTGCCTCCCCCAGTGCATGGACATTGGCAAAATGCTGAATTGTTGAATAAAAAATGTGGTGGATGGGATGGGTGGTTCTACCTGGAAATAAGAGATTGAACTAGGAAGTGTGTTCATTGCCAGTCCTAGAGCAATGTTTTCTGGTAAGTGGTTTGATTTTTTTACTTTGTACTGTAAATGTGATGAGAAATGGGTATGAATTATAAAGTTAAGTATCATGAGTGTTGCTGACTTACTAAGTAATACTGATAGAGTCTACAGTGGGTAGTGTGAAATTTGGCAGCAGAATATCTGAATTTGACCAAGACTCTGCAGGACCTTGTACAGTCATTTTACCCTTCTGGACCTCAACCTCTGCATCTATGAAATGAAAATTGTTACTACCTGCCAGGAAATCAATATATGATATCTAAAACCAATTAAGTGGGAAGTAACAGTATTAGATGAAAGAGTCAGTATTTCTGAAATATAATCCAATCTACCACGAGTAGTAACTGAGTTTTAAAAGCTGTGTGCAATGTAGTCATTTGATTAAAATTAATGCGCCCTTGGGACCATTTCAGCTCTTCATGGTGATGCAGTTGTCTCAGGAGTGTTAACTCAAGTTCTTTCTCTCTCACTGCGGAAGCATGTTGCCATTTTATTCTGTCATGGCTGTCATGCTGCAGCAGGTCACCAGCATCGCTTTCTCCTTCCAAGAGTTTACTGTGGGGAGAAGAACAGCCTATTTTCTTTTGGTTTTCTTTCCATCTACCCAAGTCCCGCCTTGGTTCTGGAAGCACGGGTCCTACCACTTGCCTCCTCTCTCTGTCTTCTCTATTTCCCGTATTCCTTCCAAGCTAAAAGAGGGCGACTTTTGCCTGCTTTCTTTGCCAACAGCCAAAGGTGAAGTCATTCCAGAACTCCCAAAATGTTTTATTCTGAAAAGGCAAAATGATTCCAGGCACTTAAATTTTTTGTACGAGTGCAAAGTTGCATAAATGAATCTATTTACAATTTTTTAAAATTGAATATAAACCACTCTCACCACCATTATGAAGGTCACATGAGATATATAAAAGTGTTTTGTAAACCAAGCAAGAAAAATAGCTATTTCTCGAAAATAAACCTGTTTTTAACATCTAAATTGAAACCTTATAAACACATTTAAAATACTGTTTGACCTCACCTACTACCCGTGTGAGTGCTAAGTGGCTCAACTTGTATGGAGTTGCTCAAGTGTATTTCCCACTTCTGGGAATTTACCCTCCAGTTCTATCTACACAATAGGAATATGAATAAGGCCATTCAGGGCTGTCTGAGAGAAAACGATTGGAAATAACCTAAGTGTTATCAGCAGGGCACCGGTTAACAGTATTGGGGGGTAGAGGAAGTATTTTATGAGAACGTAGAAAAATAAAATAATAGTATATATTTGCATTTACTTGTGCTTACATAACTGCTGGAAAGATGCCCAAGAAACTAACCACCTGTCGGGGGTGGGCATGGAACTGGCTGCGGACAGGTAGGAGCCTGTCTGTTCAATATCATCAGGTTCCTCTTGGTTTTTGAAATTTGTAAAAGAATCAACATTCAAAAACTTTTAAAAAGTTTGAGATTATAATTGCAATAAATATAATCAAGTACTTGTTAGATTTAGTATTGTTCTAATTCTGTGGATGCAGAAGCAGCACTGGGGTCTTTAGAAACACAACTCTGAAAAACGAATACATGTGAAATTACCGTGCACAAACTAGTCGCCAAGAATGGAACAAAGCCTAGGCTGGTGTAGCTCTGTGGATTGAGTGCCTCCTGCGAACCACAATGTTTGATTCCCTGTCAGGGCACATGCCTGACTTGCAGACCAGCTCCACAGTAGGGGGCGCGTGAGAGGCAACCATACATTGATACTTCTTTCCCTCTTCTCCCCTTCCCCTCTCTCTAAAAATAAAATCTTTTTAATAAAAAAATTAGAACGATTGACCACTTCTTAAAAAAAAAAAAAGAATGGTGACCGAACGTGGGGTTGATACAGCCAAGATGACCTTGATGAGAGTCCTACCAGAAGCAGAGGCAACACGGGCAAGCACTCCAGGAGAAACAGTGCAGAGACCTAATTGTGAAAGAACAGTTCTGTTTTGGGAAAATGCAAGTTTAAATTAAGAAGCCACGGGCTCTGCGGTCGGGAATTGCATCTGTGGGTTGCGGCAAAAAAGCGGGTTAACTATAGCAGGTGTTGTGGATAGATGGGATCGTGCCACTCGGGGGGCGGGGTTTCGTAAGGATGCGTGATGCCACGGGATTCTCGTGGTGCTGGATGTTCCAACCGGAATCAAGCTAAGCTCACACTCGACGCAGAAAAGGAAGCCACTCTTTGTGGATCTCCGAGAAGAGGTCGGCCGGACGGATGTGACGTAACGCGATGCGAGCGACGTGCGTCTGCGCAGTGAGTGAAAATAAGAAGCCGGGCTGCGTGCGTCTGCGCGGTGCCGGGCTGAGCGTTCCTGTCGGGCGGCGTGCGTGCTTGCGTACACGCGTGCGTCCCTGCGTGCGTGCCCGTTTAATCCGGTTCTGGTTCAGTTGTGCCGGCGCAGCAGTACTGCCGAACTGGCCGAGGAGCCGCTTCTGTAGGAGGAGAGGCGAGGTTCAGGTCTGGGCCTGGGGAGCGTGGCGCGTGCGCAGGCCTTGGCGCTGCGGGTGGCGAGAGGGCGCGTGGCTTCGGGCGCGACAGTCCCGCGCCGCCGGGGCGGGGCCTCGGCTTGAAGCTCCCCCCACCCCCCCACCGCCTCCAGACGGCGTCCTCATCCTGCGGTGTTTGAGGACCGTGCGGCCTTCTAGTGGAAGCATACAGACTTTCGACAGCCAGCGTGTAGCATCTCTAAAGCTTCCAAAATTGTGTGCATAGCATTCCACCAGCTTGGAGCTAGTTGACCCTGTGCTTGTTGAAGTCGTTTTATTAAAATCTGTTTTGCATGCACGACAAACTCTGCAGAAAAAAAGTCGGCTAAAATCTGTTTTGGCCCTGGTGTAGCTATCGTTTACAATGAGAGAAGTATCGTGTTGCTTTCAGTAAGGGGGGATTCCCATCTTTATTCGTCATAAAAAAACATGTATTCAGATGTTTAAGACTGTTAACCCCCCACCCCGCTCCGAAGTTTTAGTACTATTATTAGAACTAAAGAAAAAAATCCCCTCCAAAAATTTAAAGGGTAATTGCTAAAGACTGTGTATTTAGGTTTTTGCCCATGAAATTAAATTTAGTCATTCCTCTATAAAATGGCACTTCAAAAAAGACTTTCCGTCTCCCTGCATTGTGTGAAACGCAAGACCCACGTCCTGGTGGTTTAGAAAACTTCATCTGCAATATATTATTGGAACCGGGGTTTTTAAAAACGTATTAAGAGAAATTAATACAAATGCAGGTTAGCAACCATACTGAACTTTCATTTCAGAAATGCAGCAATTGAAATTTTATGTGAACCAATACTCACCTAAAATGCTATTTTCAGACTCAGTTGTGTTTGTCTAGCAGAACGTTCCCCCGGGAGGCACTTTGTTACACTGCCTTAGTTAGTATGTCTAAACTTTAATAACTTGGCTGTTTCCAGGGCCACAGTGAAAGTTTTTTGAAAATCTTTTTTTTTTCTCTAAAGTCTTTACAAAATACTACATAACAATGGCTTCCAAAAGAGCACTGGTCATCCTGGCTAAAGGGGCCGAGGAGATGGAGACAGTCATCCCTGTAGACGTCATGAGGCGAGCTGGAGTAAGTCCCTCCACATTTCCTAGATCTCCTGCTTTGAAAACCCTTTTTGGTTTTTAAAAGTCATTTGAGGGGGGTGGTGGGAGGGAAAAGAGGGCAAAGGCGGGGTGAGTGATGATGGAGGGAGACCTGACTTGCGACAGTGAACACATGGTACGATACACAGACGATGTGTGGGAGAATTGTATTCCTAAAACCGTATGATCTTATTAACATGCTAAGCGCGTTGCCGATTTTGCTGGGCTTTCCGTTCAGGCGGCAGGCCGGCGACCACTCAGTGGGTGTTGAGTTAGGGTATAAACAGGCGCACGGTGGTGCAGCCAATGCAAAACTTCATTAAAATGACAACATTTAGTTTTTAACCTTAATATTGCCAGTCCCACGCACCGATGTCGCCCACACAGAAAGTTCACTGTCAGTCCCTGGGGACTGACGCCGCACTTGATGTGTTACACAGTGTCACCCCAATAAACTTAATTTTAAAAAAAGTCATTTGGAATAAAACAGTATTCAATTTATGAGATCTTGCAGACATAACAGAGACTATGTAATACCTGTTTATCTGCTGTCCACATTCAGTACTTGTTTACACTTTGCCCTGTTTCCCTGTTTCTTGAAGAGCGCATGCTCTGGAGAAATAAAGTGCCGCAGAGCACTCTGTACGTTGCCCCGGCCCGTTCCCCTCCTGACCCCAGAGGTGAAGTAGCGCTAGACTAGTTCTCACTTTGAGTGTCTGTATTAAATATCGTATGTGCTATGTAACCACAGTGAACACTTAAATAGCATTTGCTGAGTGCTGGGTATCATTCTAAGCTCTTCTAGAAACTCATTTCGGTCGTACAACAGCCCTGTGCGTTATCGCCGTCCGTGTTTCGCAGTTGAAGGAACTGGGGCAGGAGGCCCCAGACCCAGTGCCCACACTGCACAGTTAGTGGGCGGAAGAGCTCGCATGCAGGCCCTGGCAGCCCGGCCCCTGAGTCTGAAACCCTCATTCCTCTGGGGCTCAGTGGTGGAGATCCATGTGGGTCCAGGCTGTCTGTTTAAAATTGCTGCTTGGTGTTACACTCTATGAACATGCCGCACTCTGTCTTTCTAAATTCATTCTTCCGTTACCTGTTTCATGGCATTGCGATACTCTGTTATTCCTGTACAGGCTTCCAAGTGCAAATGTTCAGTGAAAGGTGTCCAGGCTCAGTGCCGGAAAGTGAAGTAGTTAGGCCGCAGGATAGCCCCTGGCCGGTGTTACTAGGTTTTGTTAAATGCCTCCAAAGACCCAACATGTGGGCGCATCAGCAGTGGGGGAAAATTCCCGTTTTCCTGGTTCATCAGCTTTGATGATTTCTTGGTGTCATCAGCTTTGTAAATTTTTGCAGGATGAAGTGGCATTTTGTTGTTTTACAGGCAGCAGTAACTCTGCAGGGTGGATTATTAACAGAATGATCATAGAATTTATCTTCCAAACCAGAACACCTGTAGGAGAAAGGACACTATCCAGACAGGGCGCTGGGACAGCGTCTGAGTCAGCACCGTCCCAGGCACACCGGGACAGACCTAGCAATGTTAAATATACATCACCAATTTATTAGCTTAAAGTCAGCATGGCTTTGTTGCATTATTTCCTGTCAAGCTATTTTGAAACACAGGGTAGCCATGAAAATGTTAACTCTGCGTTTCAGTGTTTTTAAATATCATGATGACGTCTTTCCCTTAGATTAAGGTCACCGTTGCGGGTTTGGCTGGAAAAGACCCTGTACAGTGCAGCCGAGATGTTGTCATTTGCCCCGACACCAGTCTGGAAGATGCAAAAAAAGAGGTGCGTTCTCCGTACGTGGAATTACTGCTCCCTGTGGCTTCTTTACCGGTTTCTTGAAATACCCTGTGAGTGTTTCTAAGGCTGTTGTTAGCACAGACTTACTTCAGGAAAGTTATTTTGCTTGAATGTCTTCCCCACGCTAAGCCCCAGTAAAGGGGACTTTGCCTTTCTCCGCTGTGTATATATGGAAACTGGCAGTTCCCTGACCCCTCCTGTACTCAGGAAGTGGCTGGGAGGGTGGGTGGAGGATGGGACACCTTCAGCACTGCTCTCCGGCGCACACGGGCAGCTGAGCCTCCTGTTGTTAACTTCTTCCTTGATAGAAGACGATCAACTACCACGTGTTCCATTCGTTTCTGATTCTTTGTTTCAAAGCAGCGTTTTACCTTTCCTTTGCAGTGCACATGCCTGCTCGTGGTTGGATTAGGGCAGGGGTAGGGGTTCCGCTTAAACTGTGTCATTTTTTCAGTCTTGGTAGAATCAGGGTCCTTACTCTTGGGGACAGTCAACACACGTGAGAACCCACCGAAGAGGGGGTCTCTCTTCTCAGAATCATGCCCGTCCACGTGCGCAAGGGCACTTGTGCACGCCCTTTCATGGGGAGCTGGCCCACCCAGCCAGCGTGGCAGGTGTGTGGGCTGTGCCCTCCTGAGAAGAGACGGGGGCAGAGCTAGCTCATGACGGCCATCTGTGTCCCCCTGAGGGACCTGGGAGAATGAGTCCCCATACTTAACAGTCCTCAAATGCATAGAAAAAAGTTTATTACTTTCTAGTAAGTTCAGATATTTCAGTGGTAAATTGTGGAGCATGAGAATATTATTTACATACAAATTGTTGGAACTTTCTAAATAGCATGCTAAAACTAAGTAGAGTAAATATCTCTACTCTCTTCTTTTTCATCCTGTTGTGTTTTAGAACAGTTGTTACCTCTGTGTCTGTGGGTCAGTTCAGAGTCTGAACTGAAATTCTGTACGTAATAGAAATTCTGTGCGTCACGTGTTCTTTTTTAGTGTTCGGTTTCCTTTGGTTTTAAAACGACAGGATATTTATAGTCTCTACAAGTAATTCTAAGTAATAGACGTTGCTCTAAATATACTGAATTTTCATTTTCTAATTTGCTTAATGACTAAATCTTTTAAACTTTTTTTTTTTTTTAAAGATTTTATTTATTTTTAGAGAGAGGGGAAGGAGAAAGAGAGGGAGAGAAGCATCAGTGTGTGGTTGCCTCTCACATGGCCCCCACTGGGGACCTGGCCTGCAACCCAGGCATGTGCCCCGACTGGGAATCGAACTGGGACCCCTTGGTTCCCAGCCCGCGCTCAATCCACTGAGCTACACCAGCCAGGCTAAATCTTTTAAACTTTTTAAACATGTGAAGGCATTGTTAAACCAGTTTCCATTTTGTAATTTCAGCAAATTTGAAATCATTAGATTTCTAGGATGTTTTGGTATTTAGGATACTAAAATAGTACATCGTATTTCTCTTCCTGTTTCATTTTTCAAAAAGTTAAAAAATATTTTTCTTTGCCTTTTACTTAAAATTTGTTTTTCTTTTGATTATATTTCATTTCTGTATACATTCTTGTTGAAAAATAACTCATACAGTGTAGATGTATATGAAGTCACAAAGTTAAATGTCTCGCTCCCCCCCTCGCCTCCATCCACACCACCCCTTTAGCATCCGTGCGTGTCTGCACTACACACATGCATGTGGGAGTGTGTATGTAGCATACCCGCACATGTGCACATACACATATGTGCAGTTTTTCTTACAAGATTGAGCGTGTGTCCTGCAGTGTACAGTTGTTCATGGTGCTGCACACAGGTTTTCTGTGTGCTTTGCTGTGACCCGTATTTAAAATATGAAAGTTGTATTTTTTTATCTTTAAAGATTTTATTTATTTTTAGAAGGGAAGGGAGGGAGAAAGAGCGGGCAAGAAACATCAATGTGTGGTTGCCTCTCACACGTCTCCCCATTGGGGACCCGGCCCACAGCCCAGGCACGTGTCCTGACTGGGAATCGAACTGGCAAACCTTTGGTTCGCAGGCGGGCACTCATTCCACTGAGCCACACCAGTCAGGACTAAAATATGAAAGTTTTATTGACTGTCACTTTACTGCACATTTCACTTGAAATGTTTTCATTCCTGTTTTATTTTTTAAACTGTTAACAGGGCCCCTACGACGTAGTGGTTCTGCCAGGCGGTAACGTGGGTGCACAGAATTTATGTGAGGTAAGGACTGTGTACAGAAAGTTTTTCAGCATCTGCTTGTCTTCTGTTGATTTTGTTGTTATTAAAATGTTTCAGGAAGGGGGCTGTGAATAAATGGGAACGGGTGAAATTAAGAGTCCTAACTTAATTTTAAAAAGCCATTTCCCGTGACATGCACTGCAGAAGTAAGCCGGGTCGGGGAGCAGGTGTTCGCGAGCATGTCTGGTGAACGCAGCCCAAACGGCAGACTGCCACGCTCAGTCTCCGCGGCAGCGGACAGGGCCTGTGCTCCGGGGTGCGCTGCGCACGGGAGGGGGGTGGGGTTCAGAGCCACGGGGCACCGGGTGGCGGGGAGGGAGGGGAAGGGAGGGAAGCGGGTGGAGTCAGGCAGCGGGGCTCTGCGACTGGTCCTGACCCCACCTGCAGACCCCCGAGCGCCACGCCCCTCGCTTCCAGTTCTTCCTCCTTGTACTAGACCCCTGGGAGGGGCGGTGATCTCCGTGCCCAGGGAAAGTTGCTTTTCTCACCTCAACCTCAAATATCTTTAAGAAAAGGATTCCTTTCCCTTACAGTAAATGCGTTGATTGGGTTTAGGAATGCAGAAACATTGTGACTTTGACAATTTTTGTATTAAGCTATTTGCATTTAGAACTACTGTTGAAAGCAGGTAGATTTAAGATCTTGTGGTTCGAGCTGAAATCAGATTCTGCTGAAGTTGCTGGCAGATACTGGCTCGCGGTTTCATGGGAACTTGCGCTCCCCGTCTTCCCTGAACAGTCTGCTGCTGTGAAGGAGATACTGAAGGAGCAGGAAAGCAGGAAGGGCCTCATAGCCGCCATCTGCGCAGGTACCGTACCCAACCACCCGGGCCTCAGCGCGGCATTGATTTTCTCCAGAAACTGCGTGATGGGGTGATCGGCACTTCCAAGACATTGTTCCACGTGCTTCTTCCCCTTCGCGAAGCATGAAGGGCATCTGGAGCGGCGTTTTCAGTTTGGGTGACGTGGCGTTGGGGTCATTTCAGAAACGAGGACAGCTGTTTTCCGCCTCTCCAGGCCTTTGGTCTGCATTCTGTGAAACGTGCTGTTTTCTGTGTTTGGTTGGCCTCGGGGGAGAGGACGGCCCTGTGGAATTCAGTAAACAGCCGGTTGCAGCAGCTCCCTGGGCCAGGAAGCGTTTCTGCCAGCACGGTCAGCAGGAGTCGTCAGACACAAACACAGCCGCCCTGCCCGCCCCGCAGCCGCGGGGGCCCCTGCCTGACCCTCAGCGCTGAGTGCTAGATTCTTGTCTGCCCCTAATTTAGAACGAGGCCAGTGGTGCTTCTTCATAGCTGTCCCTGCACTTTGAAATGGTCATGTTTTGATTTCTGGTACCATTTTTAAATCCACTCTTGCTCTACTATCAGATGATTTTCTACACCTTGCATATTTTTCATACCGTACTTTGACCAGTGCCTCCCTTGTTATAGGTCTTTATTAAAGGGAAATAAAGAGTGAAAGAGTGAAGCAGTCCTGGCCGGTGTGGCTCGGTCGGTTGGAGTAGTGTCCCTCCCATAACCCAAGGGTTGTGGGTTCAGTTCCCAGTCAGGCTGTATACCTAGGTTGCAGGTTCGATCCTTGTTCCAGGCATGTACGGGAGGCAACCAATTGATGTTTTTTTTTCCTCTTCAATGTTTCTCTCTCTCTCCCCCTTCCTCTCTTTCTAAAAGTAATGGAAAAGTGTCCTCGGGTGAGGATGGAAAAAGAGAGTGAATAAACGGACAAATGGATGGATTGGATAAAAAGGCACAGTGATGTTTTGTTCAGTACAGTTCAGTACAGTAGACTTTTTAAAAGAAGTTAATGGCTAGGGACCCTGGGACTTTGCATCAGAGCCGTGGTTCTCAGGCTTTCTTTCAGAGGGTTTAAAAGGTCAAAGCAGAGTCTGTGAAGACATTTGCCTTTTCCCTTGGTCACGCAGGAGTGACCACAGGGTGTCGATGCCACTATTCGGGCGTGGCATGTGGGCTCGAGGATCCCTGTGTTGTAAACGTTTCCTGGTTTTAATTTTTTTTAA
This sequence comes from Micronycteris hirsuta, assembly GCA_004026765.1. Classification (NCBI taxonomy): domain Eukaryota; kingdom Metazoa; phylum Chordata; class Mammalia; order Chiroptera; family Phyllostomidae; genus Micronycteris; species Micronycteris hirsuta. Next base: position 36,923 of record PVJI01001931.1, read on the forward strand.
GATTTTATTTATTTACTTATGTATTTTTAGAGAGAGGGGAAGGGAAGGAGAAAGAGAGGGAGAGAAACAGCAATGTATGGTTGCCTCTCATGTGGTCCTCACCAGGGACCTGGCCCGCAACCCAGGCATGTGCCCTGACTGGGAATCGAACCGGGATCCCCTGGTTCCCAGCCCGCGCTGAATCCACTGAGCTACACCAGCCAGGGCTGGTTTTAATTTCTAATTTAAAGTTACTGAGATACATAACCCCCATAAAAGCTAAAGGGTTCCCAAGACCTCAAGGTTTGAGAACCGCTACATTAGGGACTGGAATGGGCCGTGGAAGGGACTGCCCTGCTGGCTCTGTCCTGGTTCAGTCAGCATCAGCTTCTTGATCTGCCCTTGGGGCGCAGGGATTGATCTCTGTGGAAGGACTCAGCAGTCACTGCAGCCCCAGCAACCGCACCCCCCTTTGGGGAGGAAGTCGAACGTCCTCTTAGCTGTGGAAGGACTCGGCCCGTCGCCCCCACCCCCAGGCTCCTTGGGTGCCCTCACCAGAGGAGGAAAGGAAGGCTTGGGGCTGGGGTCATTCCCTCGTGACTCTGCTGAAAGTGGAAACCACAGGTCAGTGCCCTGCGGGGTCACCAGGATTGCACGTCGTCAGCCCCGTCTGGGTCACGGTGCTGCACTCAGGGCTGCTTGCACGCCTAGATCTGAGAACCGTTTACATTGGCTTTGAAAAGTCACAGCGCTCTAACCGGGCATGCGCATCGTTGAGTGCCCTGCCCTGCCCTCCTGGGTATCGCAAACAAGAGGACGAAGTGTGATAAAACAGGAGATGATTCTTAAATGTTGCAGTTATAAATTGGGAAGTGTTTATTGAACTGAAAGAATAGTAGCTCAGCTGTTAAATCTGCGTGAGTGAGAGAGACAGAAGCTGGAAGGGAGACTATCATAAAAATAAAAAACAAGATAAAATAATAAAATACCGCTCTGGGTGGGGGAAAGGGAGGGAAGCCTGGAAATGAGAGAGCCAGCAGTGGTTGGGTACCTGAGTCTCCGTACGATCTCAGGGACCCTGGAGGGGCTGGGGGGTGGCCGTGGTGTTCTTTGTGTAAATCACCACACGGTGGCGCTGAAGACTTCCCACCTCTTAGTTGCCCAAGGGGATCCTGTCCACTGTTCCCCCTGCCCCTGCTCAGAGCTGGGTCCCTGCAGAATTGGAAGCAATGGTAGTAGTTAAATACCTCCTCTCTCATTTTTCCAAGTAGAATTTTTAAGCCCCAGACAGCAGTAATGAAGAGCTTAGCCTATGAGTAAGGCGTGAGTAAATCCCTCTGTTCAGCTGTAACAGAAATTTATTGACACATTATTACAGGCAGCAATTTTATCACCCGAAAGGAGCAGTCTAAAAATTCCTGTCACTTATGATCACTCCCCACAGTACAATCATCTCTTGAGGTTTGCTTTAAAATATAATGTAGGTAATTATTTCTTAAAGTCTTACAAAGTTAGAATAAAGGGTGATTCATGAATTCATTCAAATAAGAATTGAGTGATTGTGCAATTTTATAGACTTTCAGAAGTTGCTGCCCTACGTAGCTGTCTCACATTGAGGACAGGAGTAAGGCGGAGAGAGACATCGATGTCAGGCTTTTGATTTTCGAGAGATGTCAGGACATGGTCCGACACGACACCTGGTGCCGGCAGGAAGCTTACGTGGTTGCACACAGTTTGATCTTCCTTTGTAGCAGCTATGATCTGAGCGGCCTGTTGGTTTATTATGTAACTGCTTTCCTTGGAATCACGTTGCAGAGAGAAAGGTCAGTGAGGGCCAGTGCCCGGGTTTGCTGAAGCTCAAGTACACGGGCCGTCCCAGTGCCTGAGCCACGTGCCCGAGTCGTTTCAGGGGCCACGGCGCAGTTCTGAAGCATGTTTTTCTAGGTGCAGCATGAGGTCTTAGAAAGGTTTGCGTGTGCGTGTGTGTGCGGCTTAGAGAAAAGGTAGAATAACTGCTTTCTTAAAAGTTTTAAAGCCCTGGCCCGGCTGGTGTGGCTCAGTGGATTGAGCGCGGGCTGGGAACCAGAGGGTCCTGGTTCGATTCCCAGTCAGGGCACATGCCTGGGTTGCGGGCCAGGTCCCCGGTGAGGACCATGTGAGAGGCAACCATACATTGCTCTTTCTCTCTCCATTCTCCTCTCTCTGAAAATAAATAAATAAATAAAACTTTTAAAAAGTTTTAAAGCCCTGGTCAGGTAGGTCAGTTGGCTAGAGCATTGTCCCGATACGCCAAGGTTGCGGGTTCCACCCCAGTCAGGGCACACACGGGAATCAGTCGGTGAGTGTGTCAGTAAGTGGAGCAACAACAACAGAAGGTTTTAAGATAATGTAACAAAGGTCTAAAAACCTTTTTGGTCCGTCCTTACTGGCGGCCATTCCACACGAAATATGTTTGTGGTTGTCAGTGAAGTTGACCATTTTGTGAATACATTTTGATAAATCTTATTAGCAACTGCATATTTTTTACATTTTTATTTTAAGAAGGAAGACATAGAGGAGGATTATACACTGACATCTGTTCATGGTTCTTAGTTTTTTTGTTTTTTTTGTTTTTTTTAAAGATTTTATTTATTTATTTTTAGAGAGAGGAGAAGGGAGGGAGAACGAGCAATGTATGGTTGCCTCTCACATGGCCCCCACCGGGGACCTGGCCCGCAACCCAGGCATGTGCCCCAACCGGGAATCGAACCGGAACCCTCTGGTTCCCAGCCCGCACTCAATCCACTGAGCTACACCAGCTGGGCCATGGTTCTTAGTTTTAATAAATGGTAGTGTCTTCATATCTCAGACTTGTAGACATTTCACAAGTGTGTCCTTCAGGGCTGGACAGTATTATATTCATTTTAATAATTTTACCAGCGAGCCCTGGCTGGTGTGGCTCAGTGGATTGAGTGCCGGCCTGTGAACCAATGCATTGCCAGTTCAATTCCTAGTCAGGGCACATGTCTGGGTTGCAGGCCGGGTCTCCAGTAGGGGCTGCTCAAGAGGCAACCACACACTGATGTTTCTCTCCCTCTCTTCCTTCCTTTCCCCTCTCTAAAAATAAATAAAATCATTAAAAAAATAAAATAATAAAAAAATAATTTTACCACCTGGTATGTTTGGATGGATGAGTGCTAATATTTTCAAGTAAAAATAAATAAAATTGATCTGTAAAATAGCAATCAAGTCCTGAAGTTCAGAGTTCCAGTTGCCTTTACGGTGTAACTGAATTTTCATTTGCTAAGAGAAAGGCAAGACATTTAGCCCACGGTGGTCTCCCCACTTTTGTGCCCCCAATGCGTGCACTGCTGGTTCCTTGAGGCGGGGCCCCAGTCTGTCTGTCTGCGTGCTCCCTGATGGCAGAGTAGATCTTTCTGATCAATCTTTGGGAAGTGTTTTGAATTTTACACTTTTGCCGGAAGTGCTCAGCAGATGGTTTTTTATAAATACACTTTGCCCTGGCTGTTGTGGCTCAGTGGATTGAGTGCTGGCCTGCAAGCCTAAAGGTCACCTGTTCGATTCCAGTCAGGGCACGTGCCCGGGTTGTGGTCCAGGTCCCCAGTTGGGGGTGCGTGAGAGGCAGCCGATCAGTGTTTCTCTGGCACATCACATTGATGTTTCTCTCCCTCTCTTTCTCCCTCCCTTCTCCTTTCTAAAAATAAGTAAAATCTTAAAAAATAAATAAATACACTTTATCTCTCATACTAAGAAGTACATAATTTCAGAATCATAAGTATATTTTAGGTAAGAATCTCTTGATTTTGAAGAATACTTTTGCTTTTGCAATTTTTAAAACGTGGGTTTTTTTGTCTACACTTAAATCTTTTTATTCATCTTCCTTTTAGGTCCTACGGCCCTGTTGGCTCATGAAATAGGTTTTGGAAGCAAAGTTACAACACACCCACTTGCTAAAGACAAAATGATGAATGGAAGTAAGTGTATGTTTGTGTTTGACGCACAAAAAGACCTCGAAGAGCCGTGCCTTCGCACGGCTGCCGGTGCACCCAGTGTCCCCGTGCATGGCGGCTCCTCTCTCTGCGAGTGTGTCACCAGAGAGAGGGCGCTGGTGGGGGCCACAGGCCTGTGCGGGGTGCCTCTGGGGGCGGCTCCCAGCGGTTGCGGGTTGGAGTGACGACGACGTGCCCGTTTAACTAGTAATTTTACCAGGTATTTTGCCAGCGGCCTGAGGGTAAACTTTAAACCTCAGCAGCAATAGCAGAAAGTACCCTTTTGCCCACAGTCCAAGGGAGAGTGGACATTGCTCTCTTCCTTCAGAGCTCGCCTGGGTGGCAGGCGCGTTTCCTCTGGTGGCATGTTTCTTTTGTAAATCCCAGCTAGATATTTAACTTTTATTAGTTTACGTTTATAAAAAGAATTTCTTTCCATGGTAGGAAGCACAAACAGGATAGAAGGGGGGGAAGTAAACTCACGTTCCTCTTCTGACTTCACCACCCCATTTCTCCTTTTCAGAGGTAGCTTCTGTGCAGTTTCTTGTGTAGCTCTAGAATTTTTTCTGCACGTACACAGTATTCTTTGTAGTTTAATATTTTTATTCAAATGAGAGCTACTAAGTATATTTCTCCGCAGCTTGCTTTTTTAACCTGACATTGTCTTACATCTTTTTTGTTATTTGTCAACTATTTCTTCCGTTTCCTCGTGTTGCTTGTTATTTGGAGGCGGTAAGAGAAGCGGGACGCTGCGTCTGCCCTCCGGGGGCTGACTGCTCCCAGAGGCACAGGCAGCAAGTTCCGAAACGCCTGTGGTGTCTGATGAACGGCAGAGCAGTGCGGCCAGGCACCGAGCACCAGCCAGGTGCCTTTTGTCAGACAGGTGGTGTCTTCCCCTGTCATCTACCCCTCAAGTGGGTGTCACACACAGGCAGAGACCCTGGAACTTGCAAAGAGAAAGAAAAATCACACCTGTGCAAAATAATTGCAAGAGTCAGAAATTGCTAGTTAGAAGCCAGATGTGGTTCAGCTGGCATGCAGCTAGTGAGGAAACTGGGTTAAAATACCAACCAGCCGAAAAGCATTGACTGAACAAGCGAGACCAAACAGCAGCAGCATCGAAAGCTGACTTGAAGGTGACGGCAGCTGATGCCTTTGCTCCCCGCACTCAGCCTGCTCTGGGCTATTCTGAATGAAAACAGAGTACAGTAACTAACGTGTGTTATCTTTTCGCTGCAAAATGATGTTTTTTGTTATATTGCTGTGTTTTTAAATGAATAGATCGTCTTTTTTAGAGCAGTTGTAGGTTCACAGCAGAATGAAGCAGAAAGTGCAGAGGTTCCCTGTATGCCCCCCGCCCCCCGCATGCACAGCCTCCCTCCGCACCAGCTTCCTCTCCTGCGCCTGCCAGGACATCCGCGAACCGGCATCGGCACGCCGTTGTCGCCCGAAGTCCACAGTTTACATCAGGGGTCACTCTTGGTGTGGCACATTCTGCACATTCTTAAATTTGATCCAAGGTAGTATTTTCTCGAAGACTATAATTTTATTGTAGTAGCTAGAAAGATACTAAATTGTCAGAACTATCTGTGTGAAAACTGATTCTTTAAAAATTTAACCTTTACTTACTTATTTGTTCACTACCACCTACTCCTCTTATACCTCCCTCCCGAAAACTGATTTCTAAAAATGTCTTTCACCTCTGGGCATTTTTTAATGTAGGCATTTGATTTGCTTTGAGCCTGTGAGGAGGTGTTGGAGGACTGGAAAGAGCCGAGTCTGGCTTCCCGTGGGAGTTAGGACACGTTAGAAGGAGGGCTTGAGTGGAACACACTTCTCCATGACCTGAAGGCCTGTTTCTTGCTTGTTTTCTTGTAAAGCCTGAAGAACACGGGTTGATCAGGAGTAGAAACACAAATGAGGTTGTAAACTCTCTAGGGTGTTCATGGGTGTTACCCAGGGGAGCGTCCCAGGCCTGGGCCCCATCCTCTCGGCCTCACCAATGAGGAAATGGGCTCAGAGAGGCTGGACCACCTGCCCAGAGTCAGGCCGGAGCTCAGGCCCAGCCTCTGTCCTCGTGAGGTTCCCACACGCAGTCAAGTTACCAGGCACTGAATGTAGTCAGTAAGCCCTATTACAAGAAAAACAAGGTGTAAAGTTTCTGCTCCTTCCGACGTTCTGAGACGAGGCGCTGGGATTACTTCCTGGGTGACCTCCTGCTGGGCGTCACCATGTATTCAGCAGATCAGTATGAGATTTTTATTCAAATAAGCAATCCCATCTGAGGGGCAAAGTCTTTCCATTTCTCGCTTTTTAAAGTAAATAAGACTTGATTTTAATTTGTTTTCAGTTCCCACTGGTCCGTAGCTTTAGTGAGCTGCCGGCAGCCTGGTCCCAGCCACGAGGAGCAGGCTCCCTGGAGTCAGGCGACTGCTGGTCGTGTGCTCCCAGCAGGTTCCCTAGCCTCAGTTTCCTCCTCTTGTCGTCTGCAGTTGACAGTAGCATCTGCCTCAGGGTTGTTGGTGGCTCAACGAGGTCACGTCTTTAACTCATAACACTGCCCAGACCGAGCCCACGTGGAGGAGGGCAAGCCAGCTGACCACAGGGAAGAGGCCGCCCTGCCCGGCCACTGTCCAGTCCAACTGCCACCATTCTGTACTGGTGGCTGGTTTGATCGGGTCCCCACAGAGTTCTGTGAGGTTGGTGTCATCCCCATTTTACAGAAGAGAAAATTGAGGCTCAGAGAGGTCAGACAGTTAACTAAATAGACATGGGATTTGATCCCAGTTCCCCTTGAAGGGCCAAATAGTAAATGTTTCAGGCTTTCAGCAACTAAAGGAGCCAGATCACGTGCCCAGGAGCTGTGCTAGTGGCTGACCCTATGCCCCTGGCCTCCCCAGGTGCTTTATCTCTGAAGAGACTCCTGGCTTTGGGGTGTTTGCTTAGAGTTAAGAGAAATTAATGCCCTGTGCCAGAATGGTTATGAGGTGTGACTTCACCAAGCAATCAGCAGCTGCTGCTTGCGCTGTTTTTCTCCAGATTGCCACCAGGTGGCAGTAGTGGATAAGCGCGACAATTGGCTCTTCCTGGTTGTAATTTTGAAAAGCACCATGGAGCATCTTTGAACATCTTTCACTAGTTCAAGCGGTATTTATAATATTTTACCTGCAAAGCTATTGTTCAGTGAGCTACTTCTATAGAATCTGGCCTCACGCTGCCCCAGCTCGCCCCACAGCTCTGGAAGACCCAGCTCAGCCGGTTTTCTAGCTAGCATTTGAATGACCTTGGCCTGCTTTGACCAGGAGCAAGTGCGGTTAGACTGAAAACCTTTCTGCTCGGACCAGGGGTCCTCTTCAGCTCCGCGGTGGTGTAACTAGGAGATCCTTATGTCCCGCATTCTGTTACTTCAGCGGGTGACTTGGTTTTTAACGAGGAAAGGAAGGCGAGTTCCCGTAGGTGGTCACGCTGTTCCCTTCGGAAAGGATGGAGCCCCTTGTGATGGGACGGCTCTGACGCCTCTGCTTTACACGGAGTCCCTGGGTGGCGTTTCAGCACAGGTGCGTTGCACAAGCCCCTCTGGAGTCCTTCTTCGGCTCTGGAAATGGCCCCTCCTGTGGTGGGGAGAGACGGGCGGTGGTCTGCACTGCTTTCGGGGTGGGGGGCTGCCTGCACGCTTGTTCTGGCTGCAGTGACAGGATGTGGCAAGGTTCTCAGAGGACCCTCCTCAGCATTGACCCCTCCCCTAAACCTGTTTGTCCTTCACGTCCCATGTCACTGCGTGGCACCACCCTCACCCCCAGTTGCCCGGGACAGACAGCTGGGAGTCATCTTCGACACCTCTCCACGTCCACCCCTTCACTAAGTTCTGGGCATTTTCTCTCTCAGCTGCATTGCAAACCTTCCTTTCCTCTTTTTTGCCACCATCCCACCTGGATGGCAGGTTCTTTTCTGTCCCCCTTCTGGTTCCTTCCAGTTTGGTCTCTGAGTTCAGGCCAGACCCGGAGGGCTTGCCCTGTGACACAGAGCTCCGAGTCCTCGTCAAGTGCTGGAGGGAGTTGGCGAATGTTATCAAGGGGGAGGGATCCAGAGGGGCTTTGCATTTCGGAAAGGTCACCTTTTTGGCAGTGCGGGTCGTGGAGTGGGAGGAAGGGAAGCCAGGAGGGAACTGTGATGCCGAGCCTGTGGCAAGGTCGTGAGGGTCTCTGGGTACCTGGGGGCAGCTACTGGGGGCCAACGGTACTGTGGGCCCAGCCTTCTAAAGGGTGGGCAGTGATCAGGGAGCCTAATGGTCAGCTCATAGCTGGGTTGGTAGGGGGAGAGGGCTGTGATCTAAGGGACCTGGGTTAGGGCGGGGGTCACAGACACCTCCTCTGTGTCGACACTGAGATCGAGGGGACAGGTGGTGAGAGGAGCGTTCTGGGCTGGGGAGCAGCCAGTGTCGTGCTCCCTGGAGCAGGAAAGTTGGGGTGTGCTCCGTAACGGGGCTGGGGGGGCGCTCACCGCAGGGGGCTAGTTCGGTGCACAGTGGGGTCTGATGACTGTGTGCTAGGGGATCCTGGGAGTCCTTGCGATGGAACCCCGCCTTTGAAGTCCGAGTCTTGCCTGCGTATAGGAGAAGCAGGTTCCCTGTTGCTGTCTCTGCAGAGCACCTTCAGTGAGGGTGCAGCAGCAACATGGTTCCTGAGAAAGGAAGGGTGTCTTCCCCCCCCCAGTCTCTCCCGTCCCAACATGTCCCGCTGCCGTGGTTGGTTTGTGGGACAGCAGGGAGTGTGCGTGACACAGGTCGTCGGCACTGTCCACAAGCTCCACCCTCAGCCCCTTCCCCTCTAGCATTTTGTAGAGAAGGAAAAACAACTGACCGTCTGCCTTGCTGAGTACTTGGCCCAGAGCCCTGTAATAAAAGACCAAGTAACAAAAGAACTGAAAGAAGTTTATTAACATGTCTAACTCATGAGTACATGGGAGCTACCCAGGGGAAAATGGGTAACTTCCCGAGGTGGCTTAGAGTTTGGACTTAAATACCATCATAAGGGGGAAGAGAGGCCTCTCGGGGAGGAAGCAGTTTTCAGAGAGATGGATGGGCCCTTAGGAGAGGAGAGGGGGGAATGACAGTCAGTGACAGTGTCCATCTGGGTGTGGGGGCAGCTTCTGGCCTCCTCTCCAGTGATGAGGGCCCACCTACCCCGGTTCGTGAAGCCCTGGGAGGGGCCGATGGTCCCTGAGCCACTCAGGAGGATCTGCATCCATGCAGGTGAGGGGGGTGCAGAGAAAGCCTCCCTCCGCACTGGCTGTTTTTCGGGTGCCTACAGCTCCAAGTAATATGTCACCACGGCACACTTGGGGTGGCGTGTCCTGAACTCCTACAGTCACATCTGGGGGGCACGTTCTGCTCCCTTAGGCTGCAGAATAGAGCCAGGTTGTGTAGCAGGAATGGACCAATCGCGTTTGCTTCCCCTCGCCCCAAGCAGGCCGCACGCAGCGGCACGCACCTGTGTTCGTGCGTCTTGTTTCAGCAGCCGTTCTGCCTCTGCCCTCCGCCGGGCAGCATCTTCCTGCTGCGCTTTGAAGGCCGGAGCGCTGGTTGGTTTTGAATGGTTGGCTGGAGTGCTGGGTGTTGTAGTTCACTCGTGCGAGACCAGTGGTGGGCTGTGATGGGACTGAATTGCTGAGTGATGCTCGTGCTTGTCCAACAGAGCCCAGTAGGATGTAACTCTTTTTTATTTTTACATCCAAGGTCATTACAGCTACTCAGAGAGTCGTGTGGAGAAGGACGGTCTGATCCTCACGAGCCGGGGGCCGGGGACCAGCTTCGAGTTCGCTCTTGCTATTGTCGAGGCGCTGAGCGGCAAGGAGGTGGCTCAGCAGGTGAAGGCTCCGCTCGTGCTTAAGGATTAGAGCAGAAGCGTCCGATGCCGGGTTAGACGTAGGCCGCGCGTCCTCCACGTGCTCGTTAGACGAAGGGGGGCGGTTTCGGGGCTTCGCCGCGGCGCTGCCCTCATGAAGTGTGGTTGCGAAGGGACCCTCCACAGGTTCCTCGCCCACGGCTGTGTCCCCACATTTCTGAACCTTGATTGCATAATAAACAAGACATTTAGCAAACTACCGGATGTCCCTTCCTTTGTCTCCCATTTCTTTTGTGGGACCAAATTCATCGCCGGCTTCACGTGCGGCCCTTCACTGTTGACGCAGCTGCTGAGACGCAGGCACCGTGGCCAGGTGTGCCGCGGCGATTCTTCAGTGAGAAGTGTGCGGCTGGTCCTCCGGCACAAGCTCCAGACCCTGGGATTGCCTCTGTGGGGGGCAGTTGCTGTGCCTTGTTAGGTTATGAAGCGTCTTTTGGATCCCACCCAAGGGTGGGGGCTGTTGGCCAGTGGAACTGATCACTGTCAGAGGATTGGAACTTTCAGAGGCACCCGTAGGTTTTTGGGGGGAAAGAGGTGCCTCTGAAAGGGGGTGCCAGAGGTTGAATCAGTCACCAATGGCCAGTGAGTTAGTCGTGACTATGTAACAAAGCCACCACAAACCCCCAAAAGAACAGGCCGTCGGTCCCTTTCTCGGAGAGCTTCCACGGTGGGAAAGCAGAATGTCCCACCAGTCACCAGGCTTGGCCCCAAGCTCTATAGGGACAGAAGCTCCTCCTTCCTTCGAGACCTCCCCGTGTGTATGTCTTCACCTGGCTGCCGATTTACACCCTATAGTATCTTTCCTAAGAAGCCAGTGATCCAGTGAGTAGCAGGTTTTCTTGAGTTCCGTGAGCAGTCCCAGCAAATCAGTGGGACCGAGGAGGGGAGTGCAGACCCTTCCACCTGTAGGTGGGTCAGAAGCACGGGGCCGCCCGGGCTGGTGCCTGGCGCTGTAGTGGGGGGCGGCCCTTTGGGCCTGGGCCCTTTCCCTCTGGAATCTGATTCCTCCTCTGGGTGGCGTCACAGTGGAGTTGCGTTCTCAGACACCCTGCTAGCATCTGAGTGTTGCTTGGCGTCGGGAAGCCTCCACACACGCACACAGGGGACTGCTTTCAACACACGGCACATCCAGGACAAAGCACGGGGAAGAAAAACGGGACTGTGATGGTCGTTGGCGGAGACCAGCCCCCCTCTGGACATCGCAGAGAGGCCACAGGTGGAGCCGAGAGCTCCAGGAGGCCGGGGCCGGCTCTGCTTTTCCTTCTCGGGTAACGACTAGCTGTTCATGCGTGGGAGCCACCCAGCCCCCACGGCAGTGGCTGGCACATGCCCCAGGCTGGGCAGGTGACCCAGGCCCCGCCAGGCAGAGCCTCCTCGGCCCCTGCCCGTGTGGACCAGGTGAGAGCAGTCAGCTGGTGCGACTCGGTCCTGAGCCTCCACCTGGACTGCCGTGCGCTGTCCCTGTGCTGGGTGGGCGAGGGGATGGGCAGTGAGACTGGAGCCGCAGACAGCCGCCCTGGCGCGGGAGCGTGGCGTCAGCACAGGGTGCGGTGCGGGCACAGTGCGGGGCAGGACCCAGCCCTGCTGACGGGAGCCGCAGCTCCCCGACGTGCTGGTCTGTCTCCGCGCTCACCCATGGCAGGCACCCGGCGCAGGCATGAAGCAGCGGTCAGGCCTCCGAAAGCAGCGAAGCCATGAAGGACGGTCGAGCGCTCAGAGGGGCCCTTTGCTCCTCAGCCTCTCCCTCCTCTGACAGGACAGATGTCAGCAAGCTTTCCGAAAAGGCTGGGTTGCAGACGCCGTAGACCTGCGGGCCACAGGGTCTGTATCAGCTGCTGCTGCCTCTTGGCCTCGGAGCAGCCTGATCAGCAAAGCTGCTTGGGGTAGGGAGGAGGCAGCGCCGTGGTGGGGGCGGCCCCCAGGCTCTGGTTGGCTGAGCCTGGACCCGAATTGCCCACGCGGATCAGCACTGTGAAGGTGCAGGCAGGCTGCGGGCGAGACCTTCCGTGGGGGGCGGGGTTGGTGGACTAGGTCCCCGGGGAGTGGGCCTCCGAGCTGAGGCCGGGGTGGGGCTGGGTTTCCTCCCCTCAGCAGCTCTCTGTTCGGTTCTGCTGTGTACCAGGCATGTCCCTGGGGCTGGGAATAAGCCACTGAGAGACAGAGTCTGTCCTCGAGGGGCCTGTAGGAGAGGGAGAGAAAGAAAACACGAATTGAAGAACAGCTACATCCTGCGCAGAAAAGTGGGGACCAGGTGGTTAGGGAAGGCCTCCGAGTGCCGGTGAGCGTGGCAGACGCGGGGAACCGCAGGCTCGGGGCCTGCGAGGGAGCAGCCCGGCGGGCTGCGGGGGTACAGTTGTGGGGGAGCTGGAGGCCAGACTGGAGCTGGCTCAGATGGGAACCCCTCGCTGCAGGAGGGCCCCGATCCCGCTTGGCTCCAAGGCTGCCTCTGTGGAGAAGGAGGCCCCGGGTGGGAGGCTTCCGTGGGTGGGGATGGGCACCCACCTGTGGGAGTGAGAGGGCTAGACACCCCGCATCGCCAACTCGAACACCAGGTCACATGGAGAGTCCGTGTCCTGAGCGGCGTGGGGGGCAAGTGGGGTGGATTTAGAGTTCAGGTTGAGGAATCTGTGATGTCTATAAAATACACCTTTAATAAAGGAAAAAACTCGAGACCTGTTACTGCAAGAACTACAAAGTACTGACCTAAAGTAAACGGGTGGTACAGTGGTGATTGGTGGTAGCTCTCCTAAATCACAGACAGTTTTACCTGCAGCCCCTACCCCTGAATAGGCTCCCTGGAATTCTAGAAAGGTCTACCAGAAAGGAACTGCTGAAGACTATCTCCGATGGTGTGGCAATAGGAGAGCATTTCTTAGAGACTCCTCAGCCCCGTGTGGCGGGTGGTGTTTGGGGTGGGCGCCAGGACCCCCCGGGCCCTTTCTGACCAGGTCCAGCATGACTGGCTTCGGGTGACCTGGTAACATTTCAGAGTCTCTCCGTTCCTCTCTGCCTGTCTCCGAGCTAAACACACCTGCCCCTTCCTTCTAGGAAGTTAAGGGGCTGGGGGTGGGGGGAGCTGTACGGAGAAGGAGGACTTGGGGGCTGAAGTGGGAGGGGCTGTAGGAAGCGACCTGGAGTTGGAGTTGGATCTGTGGACTGTTCTGCTGCCCTGGGCCTTCTAAGCCTGGGTGACCGAAATCAAGGGGCTCTGGGCATCCTTTCTTTTTTTTTTTTTTTTTAAAGACTTTATTTATTCTTAGAGAAGGGAAGGGAGGGAGAAAGAGAGGGAGAGAAACATCAATCAGTTGCCTCTCACGTACCTCCAGCCAGGGACCTGGCCCGCAGCTCAGGCATGTGTCCTGACCGGGAATGGAACGGGTGACCTTTGTCTGCAGGACCATGGCCAACCCACCGAGCCACACCGGTCAGGGCGGGCACCGTTTCCTTCACTCGCTGTGGTATGGCTTTGGGAGCTCCAGCGTTTCATCTGCCCAAGGCCGCTTGGAGAGTTAGGGATGGGGTCCATTCTAGGAACCGAGGGCGCAGCCCCCTTCACTCAAAGAAGTCCGCCTGGGGTGTGGCCCAGAGCCCCTTACCAGCTCTGGCCATGGCTCCGTTGCAGGCGGGAGGTGGCCAGGCACCGATCCCTGAGGCCTGGCCAGAGGGTTGCTCTGGGGAAGTGGCGGCCATACAACCTCACGGGGGAGTGGTAGTGATGGGACTTTGTGACACCTGAGGTTTGCTTCCCAGCTGGGCAGCTAACTCGTTGCACACTTTCCTCGAGAGGCATCACCCGATGGGTCTCTGCCCTGACCCTGGCTTTCTCACATGTCATGCCTTAGAGAACTTCTCCCAGCCTGTGCGGACTTACTTGCTCAGCATCATCACTCAATTCGGACCTCTCGATGGCCTGACGGACTGGCCATTGTCATCCATTGTAAAACGAAAAACCCCCAGTCTCTCTAGTGGGCAAGAGCCTGCCTGCCCGGTGCCATTGGGTCGTCCAGAGATCAAAGGCCACAAAGGAGGGGTGTGTACATTTCGTGAACATTCAATGAAAAGCCTCCTTTTCGTGTAGCCAACTGTATCATCTTCGAGTCTGGTTCTGTGTTCTGTATTCTAGGCAGTGATTTTCAGCCGGTGTGCCAGAAGCATTTTTAAAACATGCGACACCTGACAATTTAGTCAGGGGCACTGACCTCTTTTCCCTTCGATTGTCAAATAAAAAAATTACAACACCCAGCACAACAGTAGCTGTCTGGTGTGGATGAATCAAAGTTACACCTATTTTTTTTTTATCAGATTGGCAAAAAATAGTATTCTCTGGAGTGCCGCCGAATTTTAGTGATTAATTTGGGTGTTACGAGATGACAGAGGCTGAACATCGCTGCGCTAGGGAGTTGGTTCCCTGAGGAAGAAAACGTTTTCCTGCAGAGTCATCTCACAGTTTGGGGGGTTTGTTGCCCTTTTTGGAAAACTCCCGGCCTTTGCCCTAATTAAGGGACGTGGGCGCCCTCGAAGCAACAGTGGAGCAGGGCCAGGGTCCTTCACCGGCCTCGGCACGTGGGGGGTCAGAGCCAGTGAGGTGGCAGGAAGGGGCCACAGGAAGGCCTGTTGCTTCTGGGCAGGACACACCCTGCTCACGCCCAGCGTGGGGTCCTTCCAAACCGGCCCTTCCCCTCGGACCCAGCTCCAGCCTCCAGGCCCCGGCCCGGCCCGCCTCTCATGGGACCACCCACTGAGCAAGAATTTACTGTTCCCGCCACTGTCCCCATTGTTAAAAAACGTCCAGACCTGTAGGGAAGTTTTCGAGTTTAGTTGAGCCAAACTGAGCACATAGGCCGGGGAGTGGCTCCCAGATGCTCCTGAGAAGAACAGTGTGCAGCTTCTTTATGCCTTTGAAACGGAGGAGGGAAAGGAAGGAAGGTCTCTCGGAGGTGGGAGAAGGCACGCGGGGGTGGGATCCTCTGTTCTCCTGAGGTGGTTACTTCAAAGGTGCGTTAGCCTAGGTGCACAGAAACCAAGGACAGGGCCAGCTGCGGCAAAGAGCAGCCTCTTACTGAAAAGTCACAGGCCTGCAGCGTGACTACTCACTGTGACCGGCCCAGTTAGGAATTTATGATCAGATTACCCTGTGAGGCTACTTTCCATAAACCGCTTTTTCCATCCGCATCACCATCACCATTATCATCTTACCATCATCATCCTCATCTTCACTTCCTGCGGCCGGCAGGGGCTGCCTCAGGTTCCCCAACAAGTCCCGGGCCAACCCGGCCTCCCGCCGGCCTCCCGCAGCAGCGCCTGTCAGCTCAGCTGCTGTTTTGCTTTTTCATTTTTGCGTGTGATCACATCCTGCTCTTAGAGATTTTTGCTTGGCTTACAAATAACATTAGAATGAAAAGTTCATTGTCTGCAAAAATCAGGAAGGAAAAAAAGTCACGGGTCGGGGGAGCCATCTGCAGACACAGACGTGGGGCAGGATGGCAGATGGGAGGCCCTGCCTGACGGGGAAGCGGCCGGGATCCAGGCCTCAGCCTACGTAGTCCACGGTTTGTCGAGTGCCTTTTCAAAAGCCAAGCAGAGGCGACTGTGCCGTGAAGAGTGTGCTTGGCTTGGGTTTCTTGTTTCAAAGGGAGAATAGTATTTCACCAAGTTTACCAAAGAGAGAGTTGTGCTTTGTGTTTTTTTTTAAAGATTTTTAAAAATTTTTATTTAGAGAGAGGGGAAGGGAGGGAGACAGAGAGGGAGAGAAACAGCAATGTGTGGTTGCCTCTCACATGGCCCTCACTGGGGACCTGGCCCACAACCCAGGCATGTGCCCCGGCTGGGAATCGAACCGGGACCCTTTGGTTCCCAGCCTGCGCTCAATCCACTGAGCTACACCAACCGGGGCTGTGCTTTGTTTTTAAATCCAAATAGAATGCAGTGTATGGGCCCTGAATTTCCGTCCCTTCCCGTCCCCAGGGCTGGTGCTTCCAGCAACACCCCCACCCAGTCTCAGTGCGAAGCCTGGGCTTTGTCAGCCTGGTCTGGAGCCTCCAGGCCCCACCCAGGCAAGGTGGGCAGTCAGTGTCAGACAAAAAGCAAAGTTCCCTCCATTCAGTGCTGACCAGCCAACCTGGGGTGTAGGGTGATGGGGTGGCTGCCTTGCCACGGGTAACTTGCCAGGTGAGAGGCACGGAAAGAGATGGCAGGGGAACTGGCAGTGAAGCCTTGGACCCTGAGTGGTCCCTCTGCCTCTCCGGGAGCAGGGAGTCAACGCAAGAATAACTGCAAGCTCACCAGCAGGATGAGACCACCCTCTTTTTTAAAAACCTGGTATGTTTCTCCGTTCCTACTCCGAGAATGACCTCCACTCAGAGTGCTTCCGGCAGAGCAAGTCAACGCTGTGTCGTGGGTGATACTCAAACTGTGTCCTTAGTCCAGGAGACACCCAGCTCCGGGCTCCAGCATCTTTTTATTTTTAATCCCCCTCCTCCCTGAGAGAAACATCTATCAGTTGCCTCTTGCAGCCCCCAACTGGGGACGTAGCCTACAACCCAGGCTTGTGCCCTGACAGGGAATTGAACCAGTGACCTTTTAGTTCACAAGCCGGTGCTCGGTCCACTGAGCCACACCAGCCAGGGTTAATGCCCCCTGCGTCTTACAACACCTTTTAAACGTCAGTCCTACCGTGGGTCCAGCACTACCCGCTCATTGGCAAAGACTCGCGTGGCCCCCGAATACGTAAAGCAACGCCCGACCGATCCCTCCCGTGCCTGCGCCCTTTGCCCACATTCCTGCTGTGGCGTCTCTCTTCCAGCCTGTTCTCGTGAACTCACAAACGCGTGGCCGCACACACCCACACCTGCACCCGCACAGGTTGTGGTAGGTTGTACGTGCTCACGGGTACACACGCTGTCGTTTTGAAGAGTGCTTTTACGTGGACAAGGAGGACCCTGCCGTGTGCATTGTCTTGCAAACCGAGCGTGCAGACACTGATCTGTCTCAGAGACCTAAGCCCCGCGAGGCGGACTTTGTTTATGTGGCAGTTGAACAGGGTACCACAGCATCGCGGGGCTGTAGAATTTTCAGCCGTTCCTCTGCTCATGCATTTCCCCCAATTTTATTTATCGTGGTAAATAAGCCACATCAAAGTTACCTTCGTTTCGTTTTTAAGTGCGCGGTTCGGGGACCTGCCATGCAGCCGCCGCCGCCGTCCATCTCCCGGACTGGACTCCCTCCTTGCGTCGTGCAAACCCGGGGCTCCGTCCCCACGGCACACTCGCTCCCCCACCCCCGCCGTGGTGCCACCGTCACCCTCTGTCTCTATGAGTCGGACTCCTCCGGGACCTCACCGGAGCGGGCTCATACAGCCTGCGTGTGCGTGTGACTGACCGACTCAGTGTGACGTCCTCCAGGTCCACTCCTGCTGTCGCCTGTGTGCGAACCTCCCTCCTTTTTGAGGCTCAGTGACGCGCCACTGTGCGGATGGCCCACAACTCATGTACCCCCCTTCGCTGACGGACACTCAGGTTGCCTCCACGTTCAGCTGTTGTGAGTAATGCTGTTAGAGACACGGGGCACGCCCCTTTCTCTTGGAGAGCCCGCCTTCAGTTCTTTGGGGTGTGAACCCACTTACAGTTACCGTTGCCGGGTCACACGGCAACTGGGTGTTTAACTTTCTGGGGGCCATCCACTCAGTTTTCCACAGCAGCTGGGCCGTTTCCCTTCCCACCAACACACACACGTTTCCAGTCTCTGCGTCCTCACCACACTCGTTCTTTTTTTTTTTTAAATAGTAGCCAGCCTGATTATGAGATGGTGTCTATCTCATTGCGGTTTTTATTTTAATTTCCATGATTATTAGTGATGCCGAGCATCTTTTCACGTGCTTGTTGCCCATTCGTATGTCTTCTTTGGAGAAATGTCTATCCAGTCTGTTCATTTTTTTTTTTTAAAGATTTTATTTATTTATTTTTAGAGAGAGGAGAAGGGAGGGAGATAGAGAAGGAGAGAAACAGCAATGTGTGGTTGCCTCTCACATGGCCCTCACTGGGGACCTGGCCCGCAACCCAGGCATGTGCCCCGACTGGGAATCGAACCGGGACCCTCTGGTTCCCAGCCCGCGCTCAATCCACTGAGCTACACCAGCCAGGGCCCAGTCTGTTCATTTTTAAATTGGGCTGTTTTAGCTATTAAATAAATTTGTAAAGCTTTTTTTTTTTTTTAAGATTTTATTCATTTATTTTCAGAGAGAGGAGAAGGGAGAGAGAAAGAGCAATGTATGGTTGCCTCTCACATGGCCCCCACCGGGGACCCAGCCTGCAACCCAGGCATGTGCCCTGACTGGGAATCGAACCGGGACCCTCTGGTTCCCAGTCCGTGCTCAATCCACTGAGCTACGCCAGCCGGGCAAATTTGTAAAGCTTTTATTTATTTATTTTTAGAGACAAAGAGAGGGAGGGAGAAAGAGAGGGAGTGAAACATCAATGTGTGGTTGCCTCTCACATGGCCCCCTACTGGGGACCTGGCCCACAACCCAGGCATGTGCCCTGACTGGGAATTGAACCAGCAACCCTTTGGTTTGCAGGCTGACACTCAATCCACTGAGCCACACCAGCCAGGGGTACAGTTACTAAATATTTTTAAATGTTTCGGGGAATACGTTTGTGCATACACTTTTGTACAGATGTGAATATTTTCAGGGAATTTTTTGGGTCAAAGACCAGGCGCACTGACTGACAGATAACATCCCAGTTGCCCTCCAGTTTGCCTGTTTCCCCCCTGTGCTCAAGAATTCTGATTATTATCCATCTTTTTATTTTAAAAGCTCTATTGTGAGATAGCTTACATACAGAAATCGGATGAAAATGCAGATGTGTAATTTTGAAGGAACACCTGTTTACCCACCGCCCGAGTTAAGGAGAGAAACTGCCAGTGCTCGACCCGCGGCCCTGGCGGATCATAGCCCCCGCCTCCTACCCTGAAGTAACCCCGCTCATGAGTTCACTGTGGAATCGTCCACAGTCTGGCCACTGTACTGTTGGCGCGCATTTGGGTCATTTCCAGTGTTTTGCGTATCCTCCCAACGCACATGCGCAGGATTTTCTCCAGGGTGGGCACTTGGTGAGGTACCACTCATGTTCCATGGTAGCGGTGACAGGGGTTCCTAACCACCGTTGTTCCGGGGACCCCTTCGGCACACCAGGGGAGCCTTCGGACACCTTCTTAGAATAGCATTTTAAAATGCATAAAATAAAATACATAGGATTACAAGGGAAACCAATTGTATTAGAATATAGTTTTCAGAATATATAAAAAACCAAATTGATGGTAAAGCAATATGTTGTCCTTCAGTTTAGTGGTCATGTTTGGCAATCGGTCAGACAGCTGCCATCCTTTCGAAGTTGCGGTGACCGTCAGTGGCATTTTGGGACATCGGCAACAAGTTTACTGTGAGAGGCAAAACATCTGTGTTCTCTCGACCGGAGTCACGAGTACTGCTGATGATGCCACTGGGATTGGGATCCCCAGAGAAGGCAAACCAAGTCTAGCAGGAGAGGAGTGAAAATACAGACGTGGGTTTGTTCCCCACTCCAGTTCCCAGGCCCCTCAATAGCCTCCACGCACCGGGGTAAGAACCTGCTAGGAGAGGCTGCGCCAGCTTCCGAGCGCTCACAGCGGCCCGAAGCCCAGCAGCAGTGAGCAAGAGCGGCAGCTGTCCCGCACCCTAACACACTCTCTCTCGTCCAGCGTTTTAACTGTCGCCCATGTGGGGACGACACGGAGCCTCTCCTTCCAGAGAGTACAGTCGCTCCCTCTCCTTCCGCCTTTCACACCTGGAGCCGCTCCGTCACGCCCCTGCCCTGTGCCTTCGGTCCTGCGTCCTGTGTGACACCTTCAACCCATCATCCGGTCCGTGAGTCTTCGGCTGTGCCTGGTCTGGCGGTCCTGGTGGTCCGCATGTTCACTGACCTATTCGTTTTAATTAGTATATGCCCATTTTGTCTTTTTTTTTTTTTAATTAAAGATTTTATTTATTTATTTTCAGAGAGAGGAGAAGGGAGGGAGAAAGAACAATGTATGGTTGCCTCTCACATGGTCCTCACTGGGGACCTGGCCCGCAACCCAGGCATGTGCCCCGACTGGGAATCGAACCGGGACCCTCTGGTTCCCAGCCCGCGCTCAATCCACTGAGCTATACCAGCCGGGGCTCCCATTTTGTCTTTACACGTTTTATTCCTTTTCAAGTCTGTTTGTTCTGCGCACACATTTACTTACCGACACACACTGAGCACGAGGCTCCCGTGTCCGTGTCTGGTTGTTCTGAAACACGAAGTCTTGGCAATGCTGTTCTGCTTTCTGTGGTTCCTGCCATTTTCACTTGCGGTGCTGTGTCTCCTTGGGGGTTTTGTGGGTTTTGCTTGGGATGTGTTTATTTTCCTCGATTTTATTTTATTTTTCTGTAGGAATTCTTTGAGGTTTGGGTTCTTCCGGGAAGGGTTTGCATTTGCCCCTGAAAGTCCCTCATGGGCCCTGTTGTTCCAAGACGTGTGTGTGTGTGTTTGGTATCAGTTTCAGAGCTCAGTGCGGGAAACAGCACCGGCTCAGTGTACCATGAGCGGAAAGGGATTTAAACCGGGGAATGAGGAGTTTGTGAAGTCGCTGGAAGAACTGGAGGGGTGGTGATCAGGAAGTCTCCCTGGACTGTTGAGCTGAAGACCACACCTCCACAAGTTTGACTCAGGCATCAGGAAGCTGGGATGAGGAGGTCACCACCGCCACCTCGGCTGGGGCCGTAGCAGCCGGGTCTACCCACGCAGCTGCTAGTTGGACCCTGAACTGCCGAGTCCAGCCCAGCCACACTGTCTCACTCTCGTCCCCATGCCCTTGGTGGTCAGCAGAAAGACAGCCTCTGCCTTGGTGCATTTGCCGAAGCCCACGCGGGTCTGTGTGGGGCAGAGGCGCCCCCACCACTAGAACCTAGCCGCAAAGGAGCCTCAACAGGGAAGCTCTCCCTTGACCTCAACTGCTGGGCAGCTGGAGATGTGTGCCGAGCCCTGTTGATCGTGTTTAGGACAGAACTGCCCGGCAGTTGCCCTCTCTGGGACCGAGCGGCCCTTGCGGGCCTTTTCCAGCATTTGCTGGTGTGTTTTTCACACCCCCTTATTTTGTGGGAGACACTATTCCCTGGATGCTCATTTCTAATTCCCTTCTCCCTTGTATTCTTTTGCTAGGGAGGCTGGGGCGAGCCGCCTCTCCTGCCAGGTGACAGCAGTTTTGATTAATGAAACACAAGCAGAAGTCTGTGAAGAGCTCTGGGAAAGTTTTTGCTTTTCCTAGAAGAGGAAGCAATGTGATGAGGGTTGCTTCCTTCCCCTTCCTGCCTTCCACGCAGATGTAACACCTGGAGCCTTGGCAGCCATATTGTGGCCATGAGGGAAAAATTTAGAGAATTGCTGAAATGCCAGCCCTGCGCTGCTGCCCCAACACCAGCAGTTCCAGACTTCCAGACTTCATGGATTTTTTAATGTTGAATTTTTTCTTGTTACTTATCATTTGTTGGATTGATCATTTTTTTTAAGTTTCTTTTCTTTTTCTTCAAGTGATTTAGAAGTTCTCTGTCCAGTTTCTGCCATGCCATCCGGGACCCTTTCCTGATCTCCTTTTTGTGGTTTGAATGCTTTCTACTTCTTGGTCTCTATGTTCCTGTTATTATCTTTTCTTTTGCAGTATCCAACCTGCTTTTTATTCCCTAAAACAACATTTTTTCTTCAGATGCAGCATTTTTCAGGTCTAAGATTTCCATTTGGTTTGTTTTTGTAGTTGCTATATCACTGCCAAAAATTCCCTATACCTCTATCTATTATAGCCATCCTTAACCTGTAAAATTCTTAACATACTTAGAACCATGGCAGAATGTTTGCCAGTTCCAGCATTTGAGCTGTCTGTGGCTCTGCTTCTGTGGACTGCCTTTTCTCTTGATCACGGGGCCTGTTCTCCTGCTTCTCGGCCCGTCTCATCCATTTTGGTTAGTTACTTAACGTTGCGGATGGTACGGTGTAGAACAGTGGTTTTTCTCATCGTCCTCCGAAAAGTGGTGAAGTTTGTTCTAGAAGGCAGTTCGATGCCCCGCAGATAATGCGGCCCTGTGGTGGCTTGGTTCTAGGCTTTGTTGGGGCAGGTTTATTTTACTTTTGCACTCGGCCCTCAATTTTAAAATGCGGCCCTTCTGCGGGGTTAGTGAAAAGCCCAAGGGGTTTACCAAGCATCTCTAATTTGGATGGACTTGACTTCCAAACTCCATGTCTGCAGCCAAGCAGCCTCCGGCTGTCACCTCCCACAGAGCCCCTCAGAGGCGTGGCCTGTACATGAACAGCTGAGGATTCAGCCAAGGGTTTTAGGGTTATTTGTACACAGACTCTAGGGCCTCCCCCTTTTCAGGGCCTGCTCCCCCCGCCCCCCCAGTTCCCAGCTACTCTGGCAGCCCTGTCTTTTCAGCCCAATGAGGTGGCCACGTTCTGTTTGAACCCGTTTCTCGTGCGCTGGGACAGTGAGGGAGGTGCTTGGGGGAAGTTGGTGGCATGAGGACCTCCGCCAGCCTGTTTGCTTCCTGGCAGGCACTGGCTGCTCTCCAGGACCCTCCCGTGGTTCTGCCCTGTCCTCGGTGTACCAGGGTCATGGGCAGGACAGTTCACCTGGACCGTCTCTACGCTGTCACCTGAAGTGGAACTTATCCTAAATCTTTAATGTACACTTCGTGGCATTCAAGACCATCCAGAATTAATCAACTCTGTCATCTCCTCCAAAAAGACCAAAACCTTAGTCTGCTTTCCCTTCCCTCCTCATTCTCCTCCTTCAGTTAATCCAAGATCTTGGTTGTTTATTATTACTAACTTGTTACTTTGCATAAGCAATTATGGAAACGTCCCTTGGAGTTGCTGGTGGCTTCTCTGTTTGCCGAGGCCGGTTGGGGACCACCTCTCCCTCCTCCTCAGCGTCTGTCTTACTGTGCTGTGGTCCTGGAGAAGGTCTCAGAGAGCAAGTCTGGGAGGGACAGGCGTTCTGAGGCTTGTATGCCCGAAGCGTTTCTGACCTTTCACTCGGATGCTCTTGATTGGGCCGAGTTCAAATTCGTTTTGTCTTAGAACCTTGATGCTAGGGCTCCGTTTTCTTCTACGTCCCTTGTGGCTGGGGGTTCATCTAATTCTCACTCCTCTGCAGGCTGACTTTCTGCTGGTTTTTCTCTTTGGAAGGTCTTATTTACTTATTTATTTATTTTTCCTTGGTGTTCCGAAGCTTTGGCAAATGTGCCTGGGTTGGTCTTATTCGTGGGTGAGTCACTTGGCTTCTCCGGAGCTGGACACCTCTGTCACGTCTTGATTCTTTCTTTGACCGTCTGTTCCTGTCCACTCCGACTCTAAATGCCTTTTACCTTTTCTTCACATTCACCATCCTTTAGCTTTTCTTTTTCCATAAAAGCCCGTATTTGTCTCCTGGATGAAATATTCTATCTAACCGCCGAGGATTACTTGAACATCTGTTTGTGACATGTTTGCGTGGGTGCTGGCCTCTGTTTACTGAGTTTTGTGGTTTTCTTGATATTAATTTTCCTCAAATGTTTTGTGATTATAAAGTTTATGCTCATATTTGTGTTTCAAAATCCCCAAGAGCTAGGAAGAGGAAGGGCCTTGCTTGGGGACAGAGTGAGCCGGGATGGGATCGCTCCATCTCACCTAGAGATTTCGGGCCGCCTGGGGCCGTGTCGAATCTCTCCGCCACCAGCCTGTAGGCGCAGACTCAGGGGGGCAGCTTGGCACAGGCAGGCGCTGGGGTGGGGGAGGGGCTGGGGCCCTAAAAGTGGTTCTCCCGTAGCTACTGTGACTGCCCCCCAGGCTCCGTTCTGATCCAGTTCCATAAACGTGGTGCTTTCTCAGAACCCCTAGAAGGGCCTCGCAGAAGGCCTCCCCACGAGCGTTCTGGCCTTTTCCTGTCTCTCCAGAGGCCACACCCATCTGCTCCATGCCTGCCGTGAGTTCCTGAAGCAGTCCCCTGTGCCAGGTGACATCTCAGCTTTGTCTTTGCAGACTTACCGTGCACTTCAGATTTCGGGAGATGCTTAGCAGGGAAGCCGGAGGCCGGGCCGCGCGTGGACGGGCTCTCCTTATCTCTGCCGGCTGCGCTGCTGGCTGTGAGCCGTACCACGGGGGGTCTGCCCCTCTCCGAGTCGCACAGCTCATCTCGATGAGGTTCAGAGCGAAAGGGAAAAGACCTGCCAACGCCAGGACTGATAACCAGAAAAGGGGTTGGAAACATATCCTCAAATTAGAAAATTTTAGAGGAAAACCTTTCGGTGAAATTCACACCTGAAACCAGTTAAGGAGAAGTGAAATGGTAAGTCCAGAAAAACGTAGGTGGCCTTCTTCTAAGCCAGCCACAACGCATGTCAGTAGGCACCGACGTCTGAATAATATGGCAGAGTTTTATGTGCAACTCAGGGTGTGGTATTTATGTATGATTCAGAAAGAATAATATGAGTTTGTATAGGTGGAAATGGGCATCTGGGTGCGGATTAAGCAAGGAGAGAGTTATAATGAATGCATGCCGGGAGGATGGTAACACCTCTTTTGGCCCATAAGGCTGTTCAGAGATAACTCTGTATCCAGAAAACTGTCCTTTGGGATCACTGAATGCATAGAATTCATAAGAATATAGTTCCAGCTCTGGCTGGTGGGGCTCAGTGCACTGAGTACCAGCTTGTGAATCAAAAGGTTGCCAGTTCGATTCCCAGTCAGGGCACATGCCTGGGTTGCAGGCCAGGTCCCCAGTTGGGGGCATGCGAGAGGCAACTGATCCATGTTTCTCTCACACATGGATGTTTCTCCCTCTCTCTTTCTCCTTTCCTTCCCCTCTCTCTGAAAATAAGTAAATAAAAAAAAAAATACAGCTTCAGAAAAAAAATTGCATGGATACAGGTTGTCTACAGACTGACACTACAGGTTTTATAGGAAAACATTTTAAATGAGCATGTCAGGATACTAAATCAATTTCTTTTTGAGATCCTTATCAAAGACCAGGTGACCCATGGTGATCTATTTGTTATTGTTAAAGTTTGTGGATTCTTGCAAAGGGAACAATTGAACTGATTCAGCATCCACTCAGCTTGGAAGGGCAAAAAAAGTGCAGCTTCAAAAACAAAAACACAAACAGATTTCTGGCTGCTGGCCTCAGCACCTCCCACACAGCTGATTACCCACAGGATCAGCAGCTGTGGGCCCCACGCTCCCACGTGCAGCTCTCCCCCGGCAGCCTCTGGCTGGTATGTCCCCGTGCAGGTTTGGCCCGGTGACGGTGACTTTCTCCCGGGGCTCTGTGCAAGCGCTCCTTCCTTTGAACGAGGCCTCTTGGTTCTCAGGGTGATTCTGCTGACATCACCCAGCAGTGTTTCTTTCCCTGGCAAATGGCAAGTTCTCGATACCTGGTGGCGGTTAATAATTAGACACCCGCAAGCAGGGTGAATCCACCCCCGTTCCATCACCCCAGACGCCTCGCAGTGTGGAGAAAAACTCGGCAGTGGCCTGGGGAACCAGTGCTGTCCATTTCTGCACCCTAACTCTGCTGAGGTGCCGTGCACTGCTCTGCTGTCCTGTTTAAGTTCGCGGAGCAGGTGGAAAGTCGAGATGAGACAGCGAAAGAGGCTTGGGACATTGATGGGAAGATAAAATTGTGGCAATGCTTTGAGCAGAAAGAACAGCCTGGGTAAATGGACTCCTGTTGTCTTTGGAATGTGGTTATTATAATTTGTACGGCCGTGACGCACGGGCCCGGCGCCTCCCCCACCGGCAGTGCGGGCAGTGAGAACCGAGCCCGAGCTGGCTTCACAGTTCCGGAGCATGTGAGCTGGCCGCCTGGGCTCCGGCAGGCCCCAGACATGTAATTAGAGGCTCCCGGCCGGGGCGATGCGCAGACAAGTCTTATCACGCGTCTGGGCCGCCGTGGGTGCGCAGCTCCCTCTGCCGTGTTGCCGATCCGGGCCCAGGCCTGGCTGAGCCAGAGAACTGTCCAAAGCTTCTGCTCAGCCAAGAACTCGCATCGATTACTAAACAGAAAACCACGCACGGGGACGCTGGCTCTCGCAAGAACACTGGGACTGCCCGGGACTTGGCACACTGTAAAGGCAGCTTCCTGCATGATGTGCCCGAGGCGGTGGCGCAGGCCAGAAAGACACTCATTAGCCTTACACAAGAAGGGAGTGTCCACAGGCTGTGCAGTCCCGGGGGCGGCGCCGGGCTAACCCCGCCCACTGGCAAATGAAATACGCACCAAGTGTGTGATTAAGATGTTTGACGTGGATCCAAAGTTATTTCCAAGGAATGAAGGTGGAGCCTGTGTTCCTGAGGACAGAGTCCAGGGGACTGGTGCACTCTCTCCCAAGAACTGGTCCCTCCCCCTGGCCTTTACTTGGGGGGGTAGCGGCTACGGGAATGGGTGTCCTCACGGAGACTGTTTTGTGCAAGAACTGGCTGCAGGTTGACCGCTGCGGGTCCCAGCAGTTTTCTGGCATCTCAGACGGAAGGGTGGCAGCTGCGGGGAGGCGGCCTCAGCCCAGCGGTCAGAGAGCAGCCCTTCGAGGCAGGTGGACACTAGGCCTTGGAAGCGTCCTCCCCGGGCTTCCAAGGCCCTCTGCCTGTCCCCACACCCCACCGCTCCCCTGCCAGGCGGTGAGGCAAGGGTCATTCCAGGTGGCAGGGTTTCCTCGGGGAAGTACATCCCCACCACGCAGGTTGGTCCCCGGGCTCTGATGTCACAAAGCTTGAGCTGAGCCGGTTTAAACACGCTTTGTAAGTGGTTCTCTGAGTCTTAGGTAGAAGTATCTTAAAGTTCGATACTTTCAAGTGCAAAGAAAGCATGAAAATTCACACCCTCCGATTTCATTAGACATGCCTCACGCGTTCCCTTAGGACAAGGAGTGAACGGAGAGGCTCGCTAAGTTAGGGCCCGCTTGAATCGTCCATCCTGTGCTCCCCTCCTCTCTCAGCTTTCCCCCGACAAATCCCAAAACTGCTCTTGAAAGTTGTGATTCTCATGTGGAGAAGAAAAGGGCCAGAACATTTGTCAAATGGTCTGGCCTACAAAAAAAAACCATGCCTGAGTATATTTGGTTTGAACCAGACATTTTCCTAAGGACGAGAACACCACAAGCTCTGGTCCTGGTTTAGAAATGTGTTCGCTTCCTGACTAGCTCACACATTTAGGGGGGTGTGACCCTGCCAGGCTGTGCAGACCTGCAGACCCTCCCAGGAAACGCCCCTCGCGAGCCCTCAGTTTGAAGTGCTCTCTTTCCTGGAGCTAAGGCAGATTAATCTTGCAGGAAATCTTGGCAGGTCAAAGTTAACGTCATTTTACCTTCTCGGCTGCCGTGACTGTGACGTATAGTTACATGGCACCATATTTTTAAAGCATTATTGGCTTTGCACAAAGTGCCTAACAGAGTGCCAACATTCATTCAGAAATTTAAAAGTCAGACCAAAGTCCATATTGCTAGTGTCTATTTTCAGGTAAATACTGTGTATGTTGTGACAACGTCGGCCTCCCAGTTTGGTGACGGGCTGTAACTATGGAAGATGTCACCATCAGGGGGGTCT
The DNA here is from genome assembly GCA_004026765.1 of Micronycteris hirsuta. Lineage (NCBI taxonomy): Eukaryota > Metazoa > Chordata > Mammalia > Chiroptera > Phyllostomidae > Micronycteris > Micronycteris hirsuta. The sequence continues at coordinate 64,421 of PVJI01001931.1, forward strand.
CAGGGATGGGCACAGGGGACCTCTCTATACTGTTTTTGAAAGTCCTTGGTAGCCTGCAATTATTTCAAAATAAAAAACAAACAAAAAAACAAAACCCAGTATATGCAATGATCATGCTAGGAGCTTATTTTTAGGAAAAAGGCTCCATATACCCTAAAACTATAAATTATGTGGTGAAATGAAGAACTAAAATAAGAATAGCTTGATACGTATTTTGATTATTGAACCAGTAGACAACTGGATGTAGTTCTCTTTTCTTCAGCCATGAAACCCTCTAGAAGAATCTGTGGGCCTCTTTTTTGGAATGGGGCCCCTGGCAGTGAAGACACATCCTCTTAAAAACAGCGATTTTCATGGCCGAGTGAAGATGTCCCTCGAGACCTAGAGAGACATAATCAGCGTGTAACTGAGGTTACACCCCTGTCAGCACGTGGAATGGAAGGCAGACAAGGTGGACAATGCACACTGACTGTTGCAGCCTGGGAAGACTTAAAATTTAATATTATCCAAATTTGGAGTTGGCTTACAAAGGAGTCCCCTTGACCGTAGCTTCTTTCTGCCATGAAAATTCCTAATGGTGGAGCCCGTGGGTTTGCAGGGTATCGAGTCCTGCTCCAATGTGGTCCCGCGTGGCCGGGGCCGTGAGCTCAGGGAGCCCTTCCCGTGGGGTGCGGTGGTTAAGCCTGGAGCCTCCTGTTTCCCGACTTTAGGACCGCCCTGCATTTCTAGGTGATGCCTGCCAGTGCGAGGCTCTGCAGTGCACCGAGTGGCAGCTGCCAGGGAGCTGTCCTCCCCCCGGCTCCTCAGTGGCACAGCCAAGCCCACGCCGGGAGAATGCAGCGTGCTCAGGGTGCTGGCTGGGGACTGAGCTGGCCAGCGCTGCCATGGACGGGTCCTCATCACATGGCATTAGCCTGGTAGCAAAAAGTAGCCTGGCTGGGAAACACTAGGAAAATGTGTGTTCTTCTAAGGTCAAGGGAGATCCCCAAGGTAAGGGGGAAGCAAATATGGAACTATAACTCTTTATATCTTCTTCCACCACAATACAAGGACAAAGCAGCGGAGGGGACGAAAGGCAAAAAAATGCGGGATGCCGATAAAGCAGTGGAAACACCGCACTCAGATGTCCATTTGGAGGGCCGGGCACCGCTCAGCCTGGCTCTGGAGCCGCGCAGACTGGTCTGTGTCCTGCCCGAGGTCGCCCACCTGGTTTCTACCACTGAGTATGTTTCAGGGACAGCTTTCCCCCATCCCCACCACCCCACACCCATCGGTTCTGAAGTCTCCTTCAGCTTCCCTCCAGTCCGTTTTCCAAACAGTCCCCGTCACCTTTTAAAAGCAAATCAGATCACGTCGGCCCCTGCACAGATCTGAGGAGCGTCCACTGCCCTTTCCCGTCCATTCTACAGCTGCCGTAGCAATGGCCCCTCACTGGTCTCCCTGCTGCTTCTCCCCAGAATTCACTCCCCACCTTCAGCAGACTCTAGCCCTTCAAATCTTACACCCCAGAGAGGGATGGGCCCCTCTGTCACTGCTCATTCCCTCATAGCATTTCCTATACGTTCTAACTGTGGACTACTTTTCACTGCCATCAGGGCAAGGATGGGCCCCTTCTCCCAGGGTCCAGCGTGTGGTTGGTATTCAACAAACATCCGCCGAGCAAGCTCCCCAGGCCCCCTCTGCTCCTGGGACAGGCCAGAAACCACATCCAAGATTCAGGGTGATGGGAGGGGCAGGTGACCCCAAACAGACCACCGTGTAATTATCGCGGCTCATGTGCAGCTGTCACTGACAACGTGCCATTGTAGGTATCACCCCTCCCCCATCTTACCAATGCGAAAACGGAGGCACCTGTTTTTAAGTCTGCCCACCGCACAGGAGAGAGGTGGGCTTGGACTTTCAGCCCAGACCTTTGGTCCTCAAGTCCTCACTTGGGACCCAGAAGGTTCCAGCACACCCAGGGGCTCAGTTAAGGTCCTGGAGGGCCCTACCTCCCCACCTTCACCCAGGAGCCCAGGGAGTGTGGAGAGCAGGCAGAGGGAGGGCAGAGGTGCCCGAACACCCACCCAGCCTTCCAGTTTCCACCTACACCTGCAGCTGCCAGGGGACCCCCCCCCACCTGTGATGCTGGGACAAGCTGGGGTCCTCGGTGGCCTCTCACGGACTGAGCCGTCCTGACCTAGTCCTAAATCTCAGACATGAGTCACACCGAGTCTATCAGAGCTGGTTTCTCTCATTCCTGCCCCCTGGACGGGCCACCTCTCCCCATTGACACCTGTTTTGATAGTAACGTGTTTGAATTTGATAGCATCAATTCAAGTTACCTTTCTCATGAAAGGTAAACACAAACAGCTCATTTTCACTGTGCACTTGTATAATATTTAAATACAAATTGCTCAAATTATTTGTCATTTTAGGGAATGACAGTAAGTTTCAAGTGTGCATTAAACTAAAAAATCTTCCCTTGTGCTTAAAAATGGTGATGTCGTCAAATTGCTGGAGACAGAAGATTTGGTGAGAGTTTAGGCAAGAAACATTACTAACGGTGTCATAAATATTATAACTTTATTAAAATGAAAAGACAATATTCAAAATAATGCAACAAAAATGAGTAAAATCCTTTATCCAATACTGTACACATAATGCAGAAATCAGTGCATTTTTCTAAAGCATGTTTTAACCTTCATTTAGTTCAGACTAAAATATAGCTTTAAATAGCTCAAATAATCACTCAGCAGCTTAAACCGTAAACAGCCCGTTTAACTGTCGCGAGACCATCGCCGCGGCGCACCGGTGTTGGTGAGCACCCTCTCCGCGTGCCTAACTACGCAGGACTGACCGTCCAAGCCGTGGCCGTGAGAGCAGAGCTGTGTGTCTCGGCGAGTGAAGTGAAGCAGCCAGCCGTGAGAGTGAAAAGCAGAAAGATGCTGTGACCTCTGGTAGTAAGACATATATTGCGCTCTTGGTCAGAAGTGTTTTACTTAAAAAGCAAACAATCCTCAGGAAATACTGAGTAGGAACCTGCAACACAAGGCCAGCTTGTGTTGTATTTGTTTATTAATAGTCTAAAAAAAAAAACAAACAAAAAACCCACCACACACCCACACACAATAACTCTCAATCGCATGGCTAAGTGTCTGCTTATCGCTTAAGAGTGGCGTCCCGAGCCCTGGCGAGCAGTCTGCCTTTCGAGTCCACCGCGCCCCACTGTCCCTGTGAGGAGCGCGCGACCGTGGGCCGCTTCAGTGGGTGGAACAGAGCAGGACTTGTGAGGAAAACGCTGTGTTTTCTTCTCGTTTTCCATGATGTGAGACGTGTACAGGTGAGAAAGCAGTTGCCAAGGACACTGCCAGCCCTGCCCTCAGCGACGCAGGACGTGAGACCTGGAAGCATGTGGGACTTTTCAGCTAGGGGGCTACAGCCACAGTGAGCACACACACCCCGCGCCCCAGGAAAAGACTGCTTGCAAAAATAAATCAAACAAAATATAACAGACCGAAGAGCCAGAAATCTTCAAACTTACTACTAAGCAAAAATAATCTTTATGAGTCTGATCTAAATACTGTGTTTTCTTCCGCATGCTCCGTTTTCAGTCCGTCCTGAATCCTCCTCCAGCGTGAGTGTTCCCCGCTCTGAATATATATTACTCTAGGGTAGTGACCGCCGGCCGACCTGCCACGTGGTCTACGGCCGCACCGCCAGTTTACACGCAGGTCTACGGTGCGTGCGCACCTGACGTCACGTCTGTGCACGTGGACAGACGTCACTCCAGCGCCGGCCATCCGGGCCCCCGGCACGACAGCACCTCTCAGCCTCTCTCCGGAGTAAAACAGTTTGTTCCGCAGCCTGGAACGCTTTCCCGCGAACCCCGGGCAAGCGGGGACGTTGCTTGAGGACCCTCTGCTCCCGCGGAACCTCCGCCAGACCGCGCGCCCGGAGCCTAGGGCGACACCACGTAGGACGAGTGCTTCCGCTTCCCGGGGCCGCCCACATCCGCCCTGGGCTTCGGGTCCAGCCTTTCCGTGGCTGAGCCGGCGCCGCCGTCGGCAGGTAAGGGCTGCGTCGGGGTGCTCGCGTTTGCTTCTTCTGCTTCCCTAAAAAACTTTTCATATTTGTCCAGGTACGGAGGTCTCTCAGGTAGTAGGTAATAGTGTGTGGAGCTAACCTTCTTCCCATTCTCAATAATGGGCAGGATGCAGGGAACCCTACTGGCAGACCCTTCACTGTTCTGTCTTTGCAGAGCTTTGCTGCTGACGTACTTGGGGTCAGGCGCAAAGCTCTGCGTGGGGGGCATGACCCCGTTGAGGTAAGACGGAAGGCTTTTAGGGCTCGGCGTGCGGGAGTTGCTCCGGGACAGAGGTTCTCTTGGTGGCACTTTGGGGGGCCTGTCTTCATCGCTGTAGGTGCTGGAAGTCACCTCGGCCGACCACCTTCTGTAATCTGGCTTCAAGGGCCTCGGAGGTATGGGGACCCTGGGGGGGACCTCAGGTTTGTCTTCATCGGAGTTTGGAGAAGCTCTGTGTACGTAGCTGTGTACCTTTATGGCTGGCTTGTTAAAGGATCCAGCTGGTCCCGAATGAGACCTTCTTAACCTTCGGTGGCTCTGAGTTGGAGGCGGGTCTGAGTGCTGCCTCGCTGCGTTTTGGTCGGGTGCCTGGCTGAGATCCATGACAGAGACGGTCGGGGTGTCGAAATAGGCGTAGTTGATCTGGCCGCAGCCGCGGAAGCTCCGCCTGCCAGGGATGCTGTACTGGAACTCAGAAGGTGTGCAGTCCTCCAGAAGCAAGTCCGTGTCGGAGCAGGTAAAGAACTCCACCTCACAGTCCGTGTCGTCCAGGGAGCGGCCTTCCGAGACGGGCAGTGGGGGCAGGGGCCTGCAGCCCCGCTCGAGCGCCGGGTAGGGGAAAGGGGACGGGCTGTTCTTCATGGGTGTGAGTGGCGGGGTGGGGGCACACCCCCCATTTACTGAGAGTTTCTTAAAACCGCCTACGACTTGATCTTCGTCGGGGGGTCCCAAGTTTTCACTTGTGGGAAGAGTAAGCGGGGGCAGGGCGGACTTCTGAGAGGTGCCCCGCTCTGCACGGCGGTGGCCGTTGGCCGGAGCAGACGTCGCGGTGTGCCCTGGAAAGAAGGGGAAGGTGAATAAAGGACGGGTGGGGCCCTTCCCTGGGCGAGGACAGCCGGCTGCCTGTGCTGCCAGGGCTGCTGCCTCGACCACAGCCGCGGTCACACCGAGAACACCCGTGCCACCACCATGGGTGTAATTAGAGCCCAGAAGATTGTCAATGCACAGGATCTGGTTCAAAGAACAAATCATCTCTTCTGTCTCCCCTGGACATGTGCACAGCACACACCCACACCTCTCCGGCAGGTTTTGTGACGTGTGCAAAATTCGCAGACGACAAGCAGCATGTAATTTATGTGAATGCCATACTACAGCAGCCCAGTCGTTCGCGAGATGCGACCCTACCCCGTGCGCGGGGCCCGCAGGCGGTGACAAAGCCCTCACGGTTCGTACCAGGGCAGTGCTGGAGTGAGTGGACTGGCCTGCAAAAATCTAAGGCACGTAATGTCCACGTCACAAGTACTATTTGGTGTCTCACGAACCTTTCTAAGGTTTTATCAACATTTTTACTCCTTGATCACTTTCAAACAGGCATTCGATACGAGTAAGAAAGATGAGAGGTCTCATCCAAGGATTCTAAAAGTTACGTGCATATGACGGCTGGGATTAGAACTTAATTCTCGAACTTCCACAGACAGATCTAGTTGGGAGTCAGTGACTCAGGATCAGGGACAACAGTCCGGGAAGAACAGGGTTATCTTCACAGTGTGTTGCCACCAGGGGTCAGACTGCTGGAGGAGCTCAGGCTGTGCCCTCCTTTTAAAAAGCAGTGCTGGGGACAAGCGGACAGCCGGGCGCCCCTCCCTCTCCTGGTGAATGCCCGGATCTGCAGGACACATACCGAGAGACGTCAGGTGCGCCTGAGCAGTGGACTTCAGACTGTAGGCCATGGTTATCGGGTCAATGTTTAAAAAGTTACTGAAATAAAGCAAAGACATCTCGGTCAGGAACACGCAGCGACCACGTTTTCTGCTCACACCCCGAGAGCGTCCAAGGCGTCGAGTCTCACACTCACTTTTCAAACTCCCTGCGACTGCCCCAGCAGGTGTTCAGGTTCCCCACGGCCTGCGCATCGTGCAGAAGCCCAGTTTTCAGCGGGACTCGAACCTCCTGAGCAGCGACGCCTGCGGTTGACATGGTGCTCGCGCTGGGACCCTAGGGCTCTGTCAGTCAGCCAGCAGCGTTTGGTCCCTAGGGGCACAGAGAGGGATGAGAGGGTACAGGGACAATTCAGAAATACCCATCAACAGCTAACACTAGAGAACTTCCGGGATGCTGAATGGGAAAACTTAGTTACGTTCATTCGCACTTCTTGTGAGGGTGCTGAAACGCAGACGTTAAAAGTAATCCCCCCCCCCCCCAAGTCCTGACCCAAGATTTGCAATGTTTTGAGCAAAGTGAGAAATAACCCGTGGTCAGGGAGAGTGGACCCCGTCATGCCAGGGCCCACAGTTGACAACAGCCCCCGCTGGGCGTCCCTGGCCGCCCACACCCGGCCTGGGGAGGTCCCTGTGGCCCCTGCTGTGGGGCTCCTATTCGCGAAAACCCAACGCCTCCAGCGGACGACAGACTCCAACTGGCACCTCGGCGACGCACAGCCGACATTTATCTGGATTCTGCATTTCAGGGTTGGCCTCAGGAAGACAATTCTCCGGTGATTACTTGTTCAAGAATAAAGGAATAGAGGAAGATACTGATTTCCATTATCCTGTACAAATCAAGTTCTGCAAGGTGACCGGCTTGGTGGCGGCCTGGGACAGCTGCCTCTTCCCTTTCAGAGGCAGACATAAAGGTGCATTCTTCACATTCTCCCGCCGACATGCCAGCTGCGAGGCATGGGGGACGGGCAGGGAAGCACCCTTTCCTTGATCCACTGATCCGCAACTTCAGGAGCCCCCCCCCTCGTCAGCGGGTACCAGCCCGGACTCTTCAGAGCCTCTTTCTAATTTCACTTTTATTCGCCATTAGAGCATCAGTGCTCATGTGAATTAGCATCTGTCAGGCTTAGAACACGTTTAGAACATAATTTGTCAACTACGTGTGTGACGATGACCCCTTTTCAGATGTGCGAGCAGACTTTATAATACTTTCTTATTCTCACCAAATGTGTGTGAGCTGGTGTGCCGAGGGCAGGGGAGCACAGGTTATTTTTTTGTTTCAGGAGCAAATCTGTCACCTCCTATGAGCCTGCGAGCTCGGAGAGAGGTTGTGTGCTGGCACCCCCCGAGCCCTGGCAGGGCCGTGGGGAGCGGACCTGCGCCCACACAGGGATGGGCCGCCGGAGCGGAGGGGGCGCACGTTTGAAGACCGTCCCTGCGGATCAGAGGCAAGTGCTGTGGGGACCTGGAGCCCAGCCCCCACCTGTCTGTGGCCTGCGAGGCCAGCAGCGCCCGTGTGCCGGCCTCCCGTCGCCATCTATCGGAGCTCTCCACAGACCGGCCGCGCGACGGTCCCTCTGCTGGGACCGCCTCCGTTCTAAGCTTACGTTTCAGTGGTCCCTTAAAATTATTTACATGTTCTAGAAAAAGTTATTTTTTATTCATTGTTTCCATCACCTACTTGTTAGCTTTCTTAAGAAAAAAATTTTTTTAGTCTGAAAAGAATTGTGTTCGCGGAGCCAGCTCACTTCTGACCACAATAGTGCCTTTGTGCATTCATAGAAGGTGACCTGCCTCCCCGTTTCAATGGGGAATTGTGAATGGGCCGCGTTATGAAACCCGTCGGAACTTCCTACTTGCCTGCACGGGAGAAGCGAGGAGGGCAGTGTGAGTTTATGTGATCTTCTTGTGGAAAACATGACTGCGGGCTCAAAGAGGACAGCCTGCTGTGGGCCTGGAAGCCAGCCTTTTCCACGTGTGCCGCCGACGGCAGGCACACCGAGGTTATGGGACCACCCGACACGCTTTCGCACCACTCTCAAGTCTAAGCATTCGCGTGCCCGCTCCTGGGGTGGGGGCAGGGGCGGGGGCGGGGGATCGATCCACTGGGCCGGCCTCAGGTTGAAAGGAAAATGCTGCTCAAGCTGCACTGTTTCTCGTTTTGTTTCCTTGTGACCGTGAAACCAGCTCTGCCTCACAATTAATTAGGAAGACAATAGCAAAAATATACCTCTTAGGAAAATCAGTGCCTGTAAGTACAAGATGGGGTTGTTATGAAATGCAAATATGAAAGCCAATGTTAATTAATTAATCCAGGCAGGGTGGTACAGACCAGGACCTAAATAACCTTAGGCATAACTTCCTAAAATTCATGAACTAATCTTGAGTCTTCTAAGTGTGTTAAAAAGGCAGTTACATTCCAATCCCGGATGTGAACTGCTTTTTCTTGTTAAACATCACATGAATGTTTTTTCATTCAAGGGGGAAAAATACTCTTTAAAACCATGTTCTCGAGGTGGTCCTCTTAGAGCCTGACGCTGCCCCACCCCCACCCGCCCGGGTGCTGATCCACTTCACAGCTTCAGTGGCACAGACAGTCACTGACTCCAGCCCTGGCTCTGGCTTCCACGCAGCATCTCCCATTGTCTGGTGGTTGTCTTTGCACTTAGGGGGGTCCTCTGGCACCCCCAGCACCCTGCCTCCTTCCTAAACCAGTTCAGGGTCTAGGAGGGTCACACTTTCTAGAGGTACCACTTTCAGCCACAGCCCGCAGAGTTCAGTGACGAGCCCCACGGTCTCCGTCTACACAGCCTCCCAGGCCCCCCCTGTCTTCTGTGCGCCGGTCCCGACTACAGCTCAAGCGACGATCTTTTTAAGCTCTCCTGACCCAGAGCGCCTTGGCCTGGCCTTAGGGCCTCCACAGCAGGGCCCTGTCTACCCGTGCCAAGCACGTGCTTCTCTTTCCCCCAGATGTGTCGAATTCAGCTTCTCCTTGAGGGCCAGCTCCTGGCCCACTTTTCCACGAGGGCGCGGGGCAGAGCCAGCTGCTCCGGTGGCTTTGTGCGGTGCCCCCTTAGCTTCCCACCCTCCAGGCCTACGAGGACAGGGCCTGGTTTTCCCTGGAAGGCCTGGCATCCCTCATTTCTCATAGTTACTAAATGGATATTTCAAAAAGGTTCATCTCATTTTTTAAAAAAAGTCACTACGTGAAATGTTCACATATAATATAAATCAGCAAAGAACTAGGAAAAAGCAAAGGACTGTAAGGAATATGTTTAGGATATGTAGCAGTCAATTTTCCTCAAATTCATTTCCAAAATCTAAAGTGGACAGTTTGCAGACTGGGTAAAAATTGTAAGCTTAAACGGTTAACAGTGTGGCTTTCTAAATTGGTTTCTCTTGCTGTGTATTCACTTAGGGCAATCAGGGGGATGCTTTACTCCCCCTTCTCTTACACATTATTTCTTCTGGGTTATAAGGCATCTAACTATGTTTTTGCTGTTAAAAAAACTCAACAAAACAAAAAAGCTACACCAATAAGCACACTGCATGGTCTTTATTAAGGTGAAAACACAAGCCTTTACCTTGAGGACAGTCTCTTTGAAACTGTTAAAAAACCAGGCTACCTTAAGACAATAACCTAGATCTGCTTACCTGGCCACCAGATCTCATTAATAAATCTCAGAAGCAACCCACAAGAGGAGGAGGGGCACATTTTTGTCACTCGACTCATCCAGTTCTGCCCAGTGCTTCCTTATTTAAAAGTGTGATGTAATTTCCTTCTTTTCAATCTGGTTTTAGAACCTGATTTCTGTTTATTCAGGGTGATAAATGGTCTTTTCAGCTGCATTTAACTACATAACTATCCCCATATCCAAGGACATATAAGGTAATTACATTTAGAGGCAAAATGTGTAAAAAGAAACTGATTTAGGAACGTGACAAATCCCATGATTTTAGATCCTCCCCAAATCTGCCTACACCTGTGTGTTTATCTTTACTTTGAAAATCTCTAAAATAATCACCTTTGGAAAAAACCCCACCATTTTTATTGGGAATTGTGTCTAAGGCACTAGCAGCCAAGCCGTTCGACACACTGAATGTTCAGTTGAGCTCTTTTATAGAATTGTAGCCTTTATTAATATAACAAAATGGACTGATTTGCTGTTCATCTACATACTGAGTGTTTATGACAGTTATCATTTACTAAGAGCAAAACACTTCAAGGTCAAGGCCTAAATTCAGGGTTTCTTCCCAGGGTTTTTAATAGGCTATGATTTGGGGAAGAGGAAAGAGGGCCAAGCAAGTTAGGGGATTATTTCCTTTGCTGCACCCTGCCACTGGGAAGAGTATAAACAGCCTTCACATTAAAAGCACAGTGACTTTTAGCCCTGGCTGGTGTGGCTTAGTGGATTGAGTGCCAACCTGTGAACCTAAAGGCTGCCGGTTCGATTCACGACCAGGGCACATGTCTGGGTTGCAGGCCAGGTCCCCAGTAGGGGCTGCATGAGAGGCAACTGATGGATGTTTCTCTCCCTCCTGTCCCCTCTCTCTCAAAATAAATAAAATCTTTAGAAAAAATAAAAACACAGGTGACTTTTTAAAAGCTTATATCAATAAAACGTAAGTAAAATACTCTTGAACGAATCCAAGCTATGCTTGATGGTCGCGGTAAAGATGGAAGTATGGCTGGACCCAGTGGGGACGGCACTTGTCCTCAGCACGCCCGGTGCACAGACAGCCCATTTACGTGGGGAGACACTGAAGCAACAAGGAAAGTAATCTATCTTCAGACTGTCAGAATCAAAGCTAAGTGACACGATTTCTTGAATAATTCAGAATCTTTTCTTGCTAACTGTTAAGAAATGGCAAGCTAACAAAACCTACTCGTTCCGCTACCGCAGTATCAAGAGCCTGTTGGTTCACTTGGTCTCCGGCACTGTGTCAGCGCGACGGCAAGGACCTGGTCCTTTGTCCTTGTCCTATGAGCAGTCTAATCAGGAGCAGCGCACAGAGGACGGAAAAACATCTCTCCTTTTAGACTGGTATGTAATAGAGTTCTAATTGTAAGAGATGTGTAAATTCTACTCTAATTTTAATGACAACAAGCACGGTGGTCTAATGATGGGAAGCATATTTTAAAACTTTAAATTTACTTAATGAGTACTTAAGTCACCCAGTGGGCAGCTCTCAGTTGTTATAATGAACATCATACCAGTAAAAATAATAACTAATACACTGGACGCTTATCTGACAGGCATTGTTCTAAGTGCTTTATTTATACACTAACTTATTTAATCCTCTCAACAACCCTAGGGAGATGGGTTACTATTACCACCCTCATTTACAGGTGAGGAACTGGAAGCAGAGGTCAGTAACTTACTGGGTCAAGGCCAAGTCTGGGGAGGGAATGGCAAGCAGTGGGGTCAAGATTTAATCCAGGGAGCCTGGTAGCAAAGCCTCCCCACCACGCCACCTCTTCAAGCCACTCGGCGATGAAGCCGGGCTGAGCTCTGGCCCACTACAAAGCTCAAGTGGTAGGGGGTTCAGACGGGCTTTTCTGGGGATTTGCGGCTTGGAGATCATTTTTCTTGGGTAACCCTTAGCCTACAGAAGTTCTTGTTTTACTTCAACGCCTTCAGATTCGCCTATAAAAGTTATTAGTTGCAGATTTGTCCTTTTTATCCTTTACAAAGGCATTACGTTTAATTCTGTAACGACTTCAAACAATTCCTTTGAAACCCTCACTCTTCAATGATACACCAGTGCCCCTCCCTCACACACCCACCGCAGTGCCCTATTTGACACAACTCTGCAGGTCAGTCTTCACAGTGAAAGGGGTTAGTTAGAGGCTCCCTCCGCCCCAGGCCTCCTTTGCTATTGTATGAGCTCACGGCCTGGGTCTCAGGGACAGTCCCACAGTGGGGCTCTGCAGGCATTTCATAATAGGGTATCTTGTATTTGCAAAGCACTCAACAAATCACAAAGCACTTTCTAACACATTATCTCACTTGATCCCCACAACATCCCTGTGAGAAGAGGCAGGGATTATAATCTCCATTTCAGAGATGAGGAGGAAATGAAGTGGCACCTTCCTGTTAGCACTTCTGCCCCGGAACCGGCATTTGCCCCACTGCACTCCCTCTGCCCCTCCTTTCCACAGCCGCTGCCTTCTGTTTACAAATGGGGAGACTGATGGAAAGGGTGGCCCCGCAAAATGCTGGAGAGAAAAACAAAACTCAACTTGTAGTGTTTAGCTCACAAATTCTTAGAGGTCAAGGATGAATTCCTTTCCTAAATAGTTATCAAACGCTTGTTCTGGACAAGATATGACGCTGGGTGCAAGCGACGCCTGCCACATGCTGAAGGCTCAGTCTAGTGACGAGAGCAACAGCGATCAAAGCCCCAATTTCCGATCACGGTCACCTCCAGCGGGTGGTTAGGGAAGGCCTCTCTCAGGTGACTTTTTATATAAAAATCCAAAGGATGGAAAAGCGGCGGTCACAGAGTTAGGAGAACATTCCACGTGCAGGTTGTAGTATTCCTTTGGACAACCTATTTAGTTGAGTTTCCCAGTCTGTGGGTCTTTTTAATAAGAGTTATTGGACACTGTCTTCTCTTTTTTCTTATTTTAATTTTTTAAAAAGGTTTTATTTATTTTTAGAGAGAGGGGAAGGGAGGGAAAAGGATAGGGAGAGAAGCATCAGTGTGTGGTTGCATCTCATGCGCCCCTTACTGGGGACCTGGCCTGCAACCCAGGCATGTGCCCTGACTGGGAATGGAACAGGCGACCCTTTGGTTCGCAGGCAGGTGCTCAATCCACTGAGCCGCACCAGCCAGGGCTGTCCTTCTAACTCTTATCTTCCTATGGTTCCCTCTGTTAAACTGTAATGTTCTGTTGAATTCTGGCACACTTTGGAGCTGAAAAGGCCTAATCCATATAGCCAGGGACCCATATTTTAAAAATATATACATCAGCCTTTTAGTAATTGCCCAGTTTTATGGCGTGAGGCAGCGATTTTCAACAGGTATGTTGTGAGAATTTTTAAAACATTCAATACTTGACTGTTTAGTCAGGGGCACTGACCTCTTTCCCCTTAGATTGTCAAATAAAAAAAAAAACCTACAACAGCCAACACAACACTAGTGTTCTGGTGTGAATGAATCAAAATTAGACCTATTTTTTTGGTCAGATTGGCAAAAATATATTTTTGGTGTGCGGCAGAATTTTAGTACTCAGTTTATGTGTGCTGTGAGATGAAAAAGTTGAAAACTGCTGGTATCAGGACTTGGATTAAAGTATCAACAGTGACTCTAACTCACAGAACTCTTTTGTTTCCTTTCTGAAGTTTGAGGCCGACACTAACTTTTCCCTACCTCCAAACTAACTTCTGTTAAACTGACGGTCAGAACCCTGAAACTCCCCAGTTTTCTCTGTCTTCGAAAAGCATGTGTTCATCTCTGCAAACAATGCCCGGATGCCACAACTGCATCTTGTTTACCTACTGCAGTTTTCATTAGCTTCTACGAAGCATGGTCAGACGCGGGCACCAGCGGGTGCCACAGAGCCCTGATGATGAAGGTGCCATTCAAATTTATTTAGATTGCGAGAAGAGTGGTTTCTCTGGTAGAGGGAGCCTCTGACATTCAAATTCCTGGAATTAACCCTGGCACCACCTCCTCCCTCCTCTGCTCACCTTTCTAAAGCAACCCGATGGCATGCAGACATTCAGGTCAGTTTCCAGCGTGTTCGATTGTACCTGTAATTTAGCAACTTGCTTTTAAAAGCTACCATCAGTATTAGCAGAAAGGAAGTATGATCTGGTTCAGCTGCCAAGAAGCAGCAGTTTTCACACAAAAACTCAAGTCTCTGGTATGTTAAGTCTCACAGAAGGACTGACCCGTATCTTTTGTGAGCTGGAAGTAGTACAAACAATTAGTTCAAACAGTAATTCTGCCTAATCAACATGTGAATGATTTGGGCATTTCCTACCAGTCATTAAAAAACAGATTTGCTTTGCGACCCTTATCAGTGACAGCTCTGATCCTGCTGAGCTTTAAAATGTAAAATATGCTTTCGTGCAATTATTTATCAATCATTAACTCTGTGCAAGGGCGCATGAGACAGGAGCCATACAAGGCAGAGTTCCTGCCCTTAAGGGGTTTGCAATCTGGTACTTGTTCGTTTATAAGCTGTTTGTTCAAGACCTCTCTCACCTATTAGTGTGCATCCAACGGAACACAGCTGAAAACGGACCTGTGTGAAGGGGGGAGACTGCTGAAGTCCATGCTAAAACCTGTATGTATTCTCTTAAAAAAAAAATAAAGAGCTTGGTCGATAGCATACTAGTAACAGTCAGAGTCAGCATGTTAACGAGAAACCAACTTTTATTTTGGCTTACCAAAATCTGGTCATTCCCTGAAACGGGTACCTAGCCAGTCTTTGATTCGTTTAAATACAACGTCACTTAAAACTCTGTAATTACAGACAGGCCAAAAAAAAAAAAAAAAAAAAAAAAAGACAGTTTTTTTAAAAGGCAAGACTAGGTGTGCTTAACTTAGATGTTTCAATCTCCTCAACAAACACATAGCCACTGCATTCTTACAGAGCTGCAAAAGCTTAAAACTTTGCAGAACACTCGTCCTCAAGAAGAAAAAAAAAGCGTTTTAACCTCACCTTCCTTCACCTCTGACAGTTGCCTAGAAACCAGTCCTGCCCTACCTGTGTTGCAGGTGTACCTAAAGTCACCAACACATCTCTTTTAAAGCTACAGTCTCTCTTCTGACTGCACTTAAGTTTATGACTAACAATCTATTCATATTTTTTATCAGGTAAGAGACTGGTTTCTTTCAAGCAATGACGAAACCCTAATAAAGACTTAGCAAGCACCATACAGCACCAATCATGGTTAAGGAGTCATCTCATTTGCACTAAGACTATGATATATACATAAATACACACGTACACCGGGAAATACCCAAGAGCGTTCCCGTTTAGAACAGAGAATTCTGCAGTTCCTTCCCCGGTGAAGCAGTATTTAGGACGCTCAGAGCAGAATCACGTTCCTAGGAGAGGAAGAGGGCACAGAGCTACGGGATGAATTAAGGAACCGACTGTAGAGGACTATGGTCGCCAAGACAGCAGGGGACCGCGCGCGAGCAGCGATCGCCCACCGCGGCTGTCAGGACAAGGTTGATGGGCACCCGGTGTGCGCCAGGGAAAGGCAGCTCCATTGTGGACAAGCAGAGCGCGCGAGGCCGCCGCCAGCCGCGGGCGCAGGACCCGGCTCGCCGCTCCGAAGCCCCGTGCCCTCCGCAGCAGTCTCAGGGCCGAGGCGCGTCCGGTGGCCCGGTGCGCGGCCGGCGAGGCGGGGGCGCCCCCAGGCCCGGCCGCGCCGCCCCGGCCGGCCCTCCCTCCGCACGTCCGTCCCGCGGAGACTCCGCGTCGGGCGACCCTCTCCGCGCCCCGGGACCCGCCCAGCATCGGGAGCCGCCCGCAGCCCACAGCGGCGGGGGCGCAGCGCCGCCCTCCCCACCCGTAGCCCGCAGGCCCCTTACCCCGCGGAGCCGCGGCTGCCCCACGGCGCCCTCCCGCGCATGTCCGTCCCGGCTGGCTCAGCGCCGCGGGCTCCGGGGGCCCGGACACCGCGCAGGCGCCTGGCTGATCGCAGCCGCTCTCCCGGTTCGCACACCCCTCTCGCACTCGGCCGCCGTCGCCGGGCCGCGACCACAGGACTTTTATAACTACCGGGCGGGGCGTGACGTCACGGCTCCGCCCCCTGCCCCCGGGCAGCCAATCCGGGCCGCGAACTCCTTAAAGGGGCAACGCGGCGGGCGCGCGCGTGGGGTCCGCCGGCGTCGCGCGGCCTGCGTGGAAGCCGCCTTTGTTTCCCCAGGGAGGTGCATCTGGGCCACCGCGGCCTCGCGTCTCAGCTCTGCGGACCCGAGCGCCCGCCGCCGAGCGCGGGAACAACACCTACCGACTTAGAAGAGGGCGGGCAACCCTGCTCCGGCCGCCGTTTCTGTCTCACCCCAAGGGGGCGCTGCGGAGTTTCCCATCATTTCCAGCCGCGGGGACGGTTTTTGCGTGTTTTTCCCTGTCGGCGGGCGCCACCCCGCTCTCCACGATGCCCGCAGGCCGCAGCGTGGGAGGGTCAGCGAGGGCCAAGTGTGGGGCAGCAAGGGTCAACGGGGGACAGACTGGGACATTGTGGGGCAGCGTGGGACAGCAAGAGACAGTGTGGGAGAGCAAGGGACACCTGGGACAACGAGCGACAGTGTGGGATACAAGAGACAGAGTAGGACTGTGTAGGGCAGCATGGGACAGTGGGAGAGCAAGGGACAGTGAGAGGTATCATGGGACCTAGGAGACCCCTGGGGCAATGAGCGACAGTGTGGGGTGCAAGCAGCGGTGTGGGACAGGGCGGGACAGCATGAGACCCTTAAGGGTCCTGAGGCCACACGGCTGATGCCTCTCCCTCGGGAGAGTTGAGAGAGTGGCTGCCTAGCCACTGCCCCTCTGACCACGTGACCTGGCAGCGGTGGACACTGCCAGGGCCACCCACGGGCTTCCAGAAGGAGCACCTCCACCCCCAACCTGGCATCCCCTTGAGGTCCCCAAGTCGAGGTCACCTATCAGGCCCTCTCGGGCCTCTCCGTCCCTTGGCCCCGGGGCAGTAGCCCCTGACTCCTGAGGACCAAACACTAGCGAGCCCGTGGGAGGAGGTGTCTTGGGGCCCTGGTGATGCAACTTTAGGCTTATAGTTTAACCGTAAAATAAATAATACAAATGATAACAAACCAAGAGTAACTAAAGTGAGAAAAAGAGCAAACAGACAGAAACCCTCCAGTTTTAACTAGAGTAACTCCCCGGAACGGTACTCTCTATTGAGTGGAGGCTGGAGACCTCCTGCTGCCTCCTAAGCCTCGCTGGAGCCCCTGCCTGCCTTTCAGCAAGAACGCCGAATTGGGATGGCTTCATGTAGGGAATGAGAGATTCCCACCTCACTATCAGGTTAACTATTAACTTTGCACTCCATGACATGATTTGCCTTCTCTCCCCTGTTATTTACTTACATTCTTTTAAATTTAATTCAAAGGCTTGATTTTGAATGCAGGCCCTTAAGCACACGCACCCACCCACACGTACACACACACCAAAAAAATCTGAAGAATCCCTTTGCCCTTTTTTCAGTTGCAAGATAAATGTATGTTTAGCAGAGTAGCCTCTGTCCCCCTTCCTGACCAGCTCTTTCTGGACAACAGAGGCTTCAGGCTATTTTCCTATCTATGCTGCTTATCAACAATTCCAGTAATTCCACCTTTGTTTTGTTTGTTTGTTTGTTAACTTCTTACTTATTGCCTTTCATTTAGTATTATTGTAGAATGATGGAAGTTAGTCACAACTAATTGCTGGTTTTCTTACCAAATTAGGTTTTTTGATTCACAGAATATGAGGTCCCCCCTCCCCATTTTGGTTCCATCCATGTGTAAGGCTCACCCATATGCTGTTATCAGTGTAAAAAAAGGCCCAGCCGGAAAACTTGCCAGAGAACATCTTTTCAGAGCTCACAGTGCAGCATTTACTGACTGGGGACCTTGATGAGCTCCAGTTTCATCGGAAAGGAACCCTAGTTACGCTATTTCAAGTTGCTACAATACAGTTGTAATTTGTGCTGGCCTTATTGGCATGCTTTTACATTCCCCTATTCATAAAACAGTGATAATCACCAAAGCAACCATCAAACACACCCCTTCTTTAGAGAAAGAAGATGAACAGGATACTCACTATATGGCTGTGAGCTGTATGATGTGCTAATGTTTTGGTAAATTATCAAAAAATCATAAAATCGCATGAGTAATGTGTTAATCTGATTTTTCTTCTGCTCTATTTTAAACTTGCAAAATAAACATCATGATACATTTGGGACGGAAAGCCAGGTATAGCTGATAGCTGACTGAATTTTGCTTACAGTTATGTTCGGATGACTCTCTCAGCTGTGAGTGAATTACTCAAGGAGACTTATACTGACTTACACCCCACAAATCTTTGATCTAATAGTCCACTTAGGACATTTTGTTATACCACGGACATGTCAATAATAGAGTATTTGGGGAAGAGTTTGAAAGGAAAATGCTAAGCAACGTGAGATAATATTAGCATGCTACGTTTATCAAACGATCGTTCGCACCGATTTTTAACAGGGTAGGGCCACTAGTCTAGAGGTTAGGGAAAAAATGCTCTTCGTACCGAACCTCACTTGCTTTGAGTTGCCTGCAGTAAGAAAGAAACTTAAAGTCGGGCAATGTGTTTTTCACACCTCTTATGAGGTCCATTTAATTTGGAGGCCACTTCTCAAGGAATTTATATTAGCCGACTGTTTTTAATATTTAAAAAAAACTTTCTAAACATATAACATCTAAAATGTTAGACTTAACATCACATTGACCCAAATCGTCACTTTGCACTTGGCCTTCTTTCAGTGTAAGAAGAAGCTGTCCTTGGAGCGGGAACAAGAGGGAGGCCTGGGCTCAGAAACCTTAGAATCACAGCCTCTGCTCTCCGAAGGACTGCTCCTCCCTCTGCCCCCCCAGAGGTCCCTCGCGTCCCCCGTGGGACACGCAGGGGGCCTTTCCACCCTTCCCAACATCCGTCTTGATATTATTTGAATCCCACGGGGATATACACATTTTGGTGTTTATTCTTCTTGATTGTAAAAGTTTTTGTGCTCCTCCTTCTAAACAAAGAAATATTTTAAATTGAGACACACTATCTGCATCATCACCCTTAGTCCAAAAGCCTTTACTTTTGTCCATTTACAATTTAAATGTAACTACGCACTTTAAAAAAAAACTAATTTGTAAGTAAGTGTGCAGGAAAAGAAATATGCTTGACCGTGGACTGAAGAATTGCATCTCTTACGGGGCTGTTGGTTTAGTGTGCTACTCTATGTTTCGGAAACACCTGGGCACAGGTGCCGGCATGCATCTAGCCGATGAACTTCGTGGATTGCTCTAAGACACGCAGGCTGATAACAGCCGAGATTCATCCGTGAGTTGCGCTTTCAGCTTTAGCGGCCATTTGAAAAGTTGCACAGAAAAAGATTTCTTTACAGTTTCCATTTTTCCCTTATGTAACTGGGGATACTCCTCCTCCTTCCTAAACTTTCCCCTAAAAAGAAAAGAAAAGAAAATATATCTGTAGTATACTCAGCTTGTGAGAGGACTGAGCACGCAAGTTTTAATTTATCAATCTGTTGTTTTACGTGTTAGCTTAACTTCCTTTTAGAAGCTACTTTTTCATGTGCTCGCTCCGGCAGCACATGTACTAAAATTGGAATGATACAGAGAAGATTAGCATGGCCCCTGAGCAAGGGTCACATGTAAAACTACTTTTTCCTAGTTGGAGTTTTAGAGAGGTTGTTCATATAGTGTTTTATTTTTAATTAAGCCACTTTTCTTTTACCTAATGCTCTCTTACTGCACATTTGGAACTATCGGTGGTTATTGTATTTCTAGTTCTATCCTGTTTCTAGAACTTAGGGCCATTAGAATTTTTTTAGTATCTCATAGATACATTCATTTAATATGTGGATGTTTACAAGAGAGTTTCTCCAAATTTCTTTTAAACATTCATCTGATTGTATCTTCAAATGTGAACAATTTCTCCCAAGTAAATGCTGTTTTTCCAATCAGCTGGCCAGTAGGGTGTGCTCTAGTCCCTCACCAAATAAATAAATAAATAAATAATATTCAGGCTAATAAATTCTTCATTAAGATATTTCAGAAATATATTTCACTCCTTCATACCGACATAGACGAGATATGTTCATGTAGACACAAGCAAGTAGTTGGCTTAGCTGACATCTATGGAAAATAAAATTGTTATATGTCTAAAAAGGAAGCTTTGCGATGTTGACGTCTTTGAAATTAGTTCTAAAATAATTTGGTATTATTTTACCCAATTGTGCCTTGGCAACGTATTTTTCTTTCATTCTGGCTGAAAGTGGAATAAGAAAAGTAGTCTATGATGCGGAGCCCAAGCTCTGGAATTGGAGGGTTTGGGTGTGAATCCCAGCTCACCAACCATATGACTCAGGGCAGGGACTTAACCTCTGGGAAGTTGGGGCAACAGTGATTTTCCCTCCGGAGGGCTGCTGGGCAGGAAAGTGGGAGTGTTCAGAACACAGCCTGGCCTTCAGGGTTTAATAACTGTTAGCTGTTTTTATCAATATTGTCTTCTCATGATTACTGTTATATATTCTTTGAGAGAGATTGGACACCTTTCATGGCAAGATTCCAGAATTCTCTATTGCTTATTAGTATGTATGATTAGATTGGTCAAGGAAGTTGTTTCATTAAATTCCAGCAGCATAAATGATTTGTAAGATAAAATGTCGTGCTTTATCTGCATTATTTCCACTTAAGCGGCTATAAAATCTTAAGCCAAAGAAATAAGTCTGTCATCATGAAACCTGAGGCACCAGCAGGTCCCAGGAGATATGCTGCAGGCAGGGAGAATCTGCTGGCATCCCTGAAGCGAAGGTGACAAGCAGCTATGTGTCTATGAGCATTTACTTGTAAGCCCACACTCATCAACGTCCATTGGCATGTTTCCTTTAAAAAAAAAATAGCCCTGGCTGGTGTAGCTCAGTGGATTGGGTGTGGGCTGGGAACCAGAGGGTCCTGGTTCAATTCCCAGTCACGGCACATGCCTGGGTTGCAGGCCAGGTCCCCAGTGAGGGCCATGTGGGAGCAACCATACATTGTTCTTTCTCTCCCTCTCTGTCTCCCTCCCTTCTTCTCTCTCTAATAATAAATAAATAAAATCTTTAAAAAAAATAGATTTAATTTGTGCATAAACTTGAAGCCCCTGCGGAACTTTCATATAGAAACAGCTTCACCATTTCTCTGGAATGCTAAGACAATGAGATCCACCCAGTGACTGGAAACAGTAGTGTTGAAAAGAACTGAACGAATGCTAACCCTTCTTGGTATTTATAACTTTATTCGTTCATCCAACGGCACATGTATGTTGAACTCCCACTGTGGGCCAGTCCATGCTAGGTACCCACCAATGAGCAAGAGAGACCCGATCCCACTGCCCCCGCGGGGGGTGTGGACGAGCGCACAGGAAGTTACAACGTACGCTGTCTGTGATGCTCTAGGAGTACGAGGAGAGACGCCAACGGGGGGGCGGGGGGGCGGTCAGGAGAGCCTTTCCAAACCACGTGAGGTCTACGCTGAGAACAAAGGATGCTTCACAGTGGGGAGATGAGCAGGGTCAATGAGGAGGCCAGGTTCACTTCATTGACAGGGAGGTAAGGGATGAGCCTGGAGAGGTTAGGCGGAGGCCGGATTTTACTTGACTGCATCAACCGTATTATGAAGGTCTCCCTCCGTGCTAAAACGTAGGAGAACCACCAAAAACGTGACGTGGACAACGACTTGCTCAAAGTTCTGTGTTAGGGAGAGGTCATTCTGGTTGCTGTTGGACACGGTGGGACCGAAACCGTTACGACTTTTGGTTGGGGTGCTAAGTTCTTTTCTTAGCTCTGACTTATCATTTCTGACTAGGGCAGGGGTTCTCACTTTGGGATGCAAGACTCGTACCCATCTCCGGCAGGAATTGTGACGTAGGTGAGAAGCAAATGCAGGTTTTGGGTCAGCCCCTTAGTCTTCACCGACTTAGGGCAACGGGGATGGAGTCTGTGTCTTGTTCGGGAGAGTAAAGGTTGATGCTCATGTTCTTCTACCGTAAATCCTTTGGTGTCTGCGACATTACCAAAGTCACAGATATCCAGTGGAGAAACTACTAGAACTCAGGGCTGTAGGTTTAAAATTTTTTATGTATTTATTTATTTTAGAAAGACAGAGGAAGTAGTGGGGGGGAGGGGGGAGAGAGAGGGGGATGGAGATTTATTGTTCCACCTATTTACGCATTCATTGGTTGATTCTTGTATGTGTCCTGACTGGGGATCGAACCTGCAACCTTGGCATCTCAGGACAACACTCTAGCCAACTGAGCTACCTGACCAGGGCAGAGCTTTAGGTTTAATAATCTTTTTATAAGGTCAGATACGAACCAAAATCTATTATAAAGGTTAGATGAATGTGAGTTAATATGAGTTAAATTTGGCCAGAACATTTGCCAACATAATTTCTTCTGACCTCTCCCTTGGTCAATCTAAGACTACAGAATTAAAAATCCTGATTACGCTTTTCTGAAAATAATGCGTACAAATGACTGATATTTTAAAGGCAGCCGATTTTTTTTTCTAATAAAGGCATGTTTGTGTGATCAAGATGGACGGCCGTGCCTTTGCCTCTCACGGTTTCCTACAGCGAAACCAGGAGACAGACTGGGTGAAGGAGAGACAGACGTTTTCCGCAGACATCGAGTACCCACAACAACAACTTTTTATCTGTAAGAAAAGCATTTAAAACTGTTAACAAATGTCTTGAAGTTTTCTGCTCTTGAGCTCGAGGACACGGCGTCGTGACACCTCTTCCGTCGCCCACGCGCCTCTCTCGCGGACACTGGGCTGGAGACGCTGTCGGAAGCCGTCTGTATTTGCCCCTGAGTCAGCCGCCTCCCTCTGAGCCGCAGCTCCCACTGTCGCCTCAGCGTGAGCTGCACCCACATCTCACCACCGCGCTCTCTTCTTTCCGAACTTTAATTCCACGCGTCGGAGTTTTCACCCGGGGTTCTCCTGCGTTCTCCTGCGGGCACCTGCTGTGGACTGACTTCCTCGGGAAGCAGGCCTGGAGAGGGAGGGTGTTGGGGGTGTGCACCCTGGGCACCCGCGGGAGGGGAGCGGAGGGAGCAGACTGGGGCCAAGGAAAAGCTGCGCAGCCGTGGGGACCCAGGACGGGCCTGGGCTGACGTTCTCCTTCTCTTTGCTGGTGCTCGCTGCAGGACCGTGAGACCCGTCCTTAGCGTAGCCAGGTCTGAAGCTCTGGCTCGGCCCTCCGGGAAAAGCACGAGGAGCACTTTAAGAACGCGTGAACTCACACGACTGCCTCCCCGTGTGCATGGTCTTGGGTAGAATTTTAATCTCTCCTTAGCACCACTGATTGGCCATTATCATTATTGCTTATATAGACAGTCAATATTTATTTAGATTTAACAATGATCTTTTGGGTTCATCATTCCTTCTTATCCCTCAGATATTATTTTAGGGTTAGTTTTCTTTCTACAATGTATTTCTTTTGAAAGTCCGTTTGGGGATGATTTGTTGGTTGACACTCTATCGGTTTTTGTTGGCTTGAAAATGTCTTTTTTCCACCTTCCTTGAAAGATAACTTCATGTATATATAACTCTAAGTTGCCAAGTTTTTTTTCCTCAGAATTTTGCAAGTATTATTCCACTGTCTTCTAATACCATTACTGAATGAAACATTAGTTTGTAGTCTAATTGTCCTTTCTTACAGGTATTGTCTTTTCTCTAAAGCCCTTCTCTTTGTCGGCGCATCGCAGTTCATTCACGATTGGTTTACGGGTTATCTGAGGATTATAGTATTTCACCAGTTCTGGAAAACTGTTAGGCATTAGTTCCTCTGCCTCCTACCCACTCTGTTTTCTCCTTCTCTAGCTTTCGTTGGACGAGGATTAGACCTGCCTACTCCCTCCCTCGTGTCTCTTAACCCTTGTATTTTCTGCGTCTGCCTCTGTGCTGGGTTATGTGTCATTTCTTCAAATTTATTTTCCAATTTGTCATTACTCTTTTACCTATATCTGCTACTTAACATTAGTTGACTTTATGATATTGAGGATTATATTTGTCATGTTTCCATATCATATTTGGCTTTTGGTTATCTCTGTGTCCTTCTCTAAAACTTTATTGTAGTAAACATAGCATTTTATGTTTGGCAGCTAATAATTACAGTATCGGCAGTCTCCGTGGGTCTGCCGCTGCCGTGTTTTCTGCCTAGTCTTACTTGCAGTAACTAGTTTTCTCATGCATTGTGTGACTTTCGATTTGAAGCTTAGATTCTTTGGAGCTCTATGGTTGGAATTCAAACACCGGTGTTTGGCAGACACCTAGAAGCGCTGCTGAGCCGGAATCACTTGAGTACACGGAATTTTTGGTGGAGAGTGTGGGCCCACCACGCAGAGGATGGACTTCTGAATTCTCAGGGGGAATTTGTTTTCCTTCCCACCACAGCCAAGGTGTAAACAAGCAAGCACAGTCACGCCCCACTTAACAGTGGGCACGCATTCTGAGAACTCCAAGGCACTCACCACTTACAGCGGGGATGCGTTCCGAGAAATGCGTCGTGAGAGATGCATCGTGGTTCTGACGTCGGGCGAACAGGAGCGTGGGCTCACGCAAGCACCGAAGGCACGGGCCGCGGCGCAGCAGGGCTGCGACTGCTCCCAGGCCACCAGCCCGCACGGCAGTCACGGCACAAAACAACGCGAGATGAAATCGAGCACAAGAGAAAACGATACAATCAAGAGTCGCGGTAAACAAGACGCACGAAGCTGCTGCCCGCAGAGCAGAGCGACGCCCGTGCAGAGCGTGGCAGAAGCCGCTGCGGCTCCTCCCGGCCGCTGCATTCCATCAGACAGAGAAGGACCGCTCAGGCCAGGGCCAGTCTCTTCTGCTGCTGTCTGCAGTTCCTGCCTGCAGAACAGTGACACCACCGAGGATGACTTTCCCAGTGTCAGGACGCAGTCCGCCATGATTTCATTTTCTCGTGGCTGCTGAGGAATCCCGCGTACGGATGTGGCATGAGTCACATCTGACCAGTCCCCATGTCAGACTTTAACATAATGGTTTTATAAATAACGTGATAATGGACTGCCTTGGATGTAATTTTCCACTTCTCTGCTTATTTCCTTGGGTTGCATTCTATCAAGTGAAGGAGACGCTGAATCAAAGGAGCTGAACATCTTTAAAAGCTTTTTCTGTAGCCAAATCACAACCAGATTGTTGGACCGGTTGGAATAACCACCAGCCGTGCAGAGCCTGTCTGATGACTCGCTCTTCAACTTTGGATTTTTGGGGTCAGATTCAGATTTTTTTCTTTGTTTATTGGCTTTGGAAGGTCAATTTATCAGGAAACATTTGACCACAGCTTTGAGAAAATGTACATTTCTCTTACTGATACTGAGGTTGGTGTATATGTGTTTATATACTTGTACACACACTCACACATGTTAATTAGCCCTTTTACTTTTTCGTTACCTACTTGTTCATTTATCTTTTCGGTTGTGGCGTGCCTCTTTTTCCTTACGACTTGCATATTAATGAATTGATTCATTGTCTATTAAATGTTACAAATATTTCCCCTTTTAGTATACATCTTTTCTTTTTGTTTATGGCAGTTTTTTTTAAGCTTAATTTTTTTAAATTTTGACACAATTTCAGACTTACAGAAAAGTTGCAACCTTAGTACAAAGAATTCTCAGATACCTTCACCTGGAATCTTCAAATGTTAACATTTTATTATATTTGTCTTATTCTTTCCCATCTGTTTTCATCTATTGGTATAATTTTTATTTGAACCATTTACAAATAAGTGTAGGTATGAAGCTTTGGCGTTGATAAAAATAACTGTAAAGAGTTTTAAAACTAGACTTTGTTTTCAGGACAGTTCCAGACTTATGGAAAAACTGAGAAGATATTAGAGGTCCCCACCCCAGTCCCTGTGCCGAACTCTGTCCAACCAGTACTGATATGTCACCATCTGCCAAGGTCCACCATCTACTCAGGTGTCCTCAGTTTTCACCTGATGCCCTTCTTCTGTCCAGGAGCACTCCCGGGACACCTCTTCACAGTACGTGGTCATCAGACTTTCTTTGCTTCTGGTGACTTGGACAGTTCAGAGGGCTTCTGGTCAGGTATTCTGTTGAATGTCCCTGTATTGGAATTTATTTAATATTTTTCTTATGATGTTATTGGTTCTGGCGAGGAAGACCGTAGAGATAAAAATGTCATTTTTGTCACATCACATTGAGGGCACATGCTATGGACATGATCTGTCGCTGTTGATGTTGACCTTGACCTGAGGAACCCAGAGCCCTTTAAGAATGACATGGGTGTGATCTGTGGTGTTCGGGTCAGGCCAGCGATTCTGAGCAACATTTGGAGGTTCGAGTTGCCTTTCAAGATCATGAGGCTGTACAATAGCCCAAAAGCTGTTGTACTCATTGCAACTCATGGACCTGAGTAACGTGTGGGTGGGAGTTCCCGAAGTGCAAGGTTAAAGTTATTCAGTGTGTTTTGGGCGATGCTACAAACTAGGAATGAATGGTAGAACAGAAAGTCTTAAGATCAGGTCTTTAAAACATTTAACATGTCATGTGAACTGCAAAAGGTTTTCACGTGTCTGGAGGTAAGAACGTCCGTACTCGTCTGTATCCACATGTGACCTTTGATTTTCTCGGATTGTTTGGCAAAGGAACACATCTTATCTAGACACGCTTTAGCTGGCTGGTTTTGACTATTCTTGTTTCCATCCATGAATAAACCCTTTGAATGTTTGAGCAGTTAAAATTCCCACATCCTCCATTCGATCATTTCCAGGAGCCAATAGGGGAGTTTAGTGAAAGGGAGTCTGAATGATTTATTTGTCCAGAAAGAATGAATTTCCTCTTAGTCGTACATCCGACACCCACACGATACCTCATCTGTGATGCTGGGAAGGAACGTTTTCAGGAGAAATTCGATACCTAATTAGTGTGTTTTAATTTAGTCAGTGGAATTTCCATCTGGCTCTGCTCTGTCCTCTGGAGGGGAGACCAGAGCAGAGCTGGGCAGTTTGTGAGTTTGCGAGACCAGGTCAGTAGGCACTAGGGGCGTTTCACACAGCAGGGCTTGACTGTCCTGACTTTTTCTTCTTTTTGTTAATGACAGGATGAGTGGGGACAAAGAAAGCTCAGGGTGCTTATTTTGTGATCAAACACTTTACTATAAATAGTTTAAAATGAGAGAGAATGTCACAAAAATGGATGGTAGGTTCCTCCAGAGAACATGGAAATTTACGGACATGTATAGATACCTGGAAGACGGATAAATGTTTTCTTGATCTACAATATAAGGCACAAAGCTTTATCTACTTTAGACAAGGATGCTTTTTAAAAAGTTTCATCATATCCATTATATCTATATAGAGGGAACTTATTTAACTTTTAAACTTTGCTATATTGGGTACATTCACACTCAAGTGCTGGAAGCAACCCAAGTGCCCATCAGCAAATGAGTGGGTCAAGAAACTCTGGTACATTTACACAATGGAGTTCTACGCAGCGGAGAGGAAGAAGGAGCTTCTACCCTTTGCAACAGCATGGACGGAACTGGAGAACGTTATGCTAAGTGAAGTAAGCCAGGCGGTGAGGGACAAATACCACATGATCTCACCTTTAACTGGAACATAAACAACAAAAGAAAAAAAGCAAGCAAAATATAACCAGAGACATTAAAATTGAACAATCTGACAATAGCCAGGGGGTGGGGGGAGAGCGGATTGTGGAGAAAAGGTTTTTCAGGAACAACTACAAAGGACACATGGACAAAACCAAGGGGAGGGTGGAAGCGGTGGGGGGAGCGGTTAGATGGGGTGGGGAGGAGGGGAGGGGAGAAAATGCAGACAACTGTAATTGAAGAACAATAAAGTAATAAAAAAGTATAAAAAAAGAAATTAATGACGAAACTCAGAGACATCTGAGATATAATGAGTCGATTAGAAAGTAAAGTTTTCACTGAATATTTTGATTCCTATTATACCTCAAACAGAGGGAATTCCAGAAGTAAAGTTTCCTGGCCAACAGATTCTGGTTTTCATGTAGTAAAATGTGTCTTCTCAGTGCACTTGAAGCAGGCTCACGCGCGACTTCCGGCCTTTGCTCTCTGTCTCCACGCACTTGGGTGTGTGTGGCCATGTGTGACCGAGTGCTGTCTGCCTTCCTCACTTCCCCGTGGACTGCGCCCCTCCCGGGCTCCCCCGCCCGAGCAGTTTTGTCACACTGGCCAGTCACGTCCCTACGTGGTCATCTCCTCACATTTACCCCCTTCTGCGCTTAGACATCGGACTCCTACTTGTTTCGATTTTCTGTTTTCAAGAAGGTTTACCAATGCGGTCTGTCATGACTGCAGCCCGTTCAGTTTGAGCGGAAAAGTCTGTGTTCCTTTTGACCATTCTTGATTTCATATGATTAATTATTTTTAATAGAGAAAGGTAATTGTATACCCATAAAACTTTTAAAGTGGGCCCTGGCCGGTGTGGCCCAGAGGGTTGGGTGTTGTCCTGCAAACCGGAAGGTCACCCGTCGGTTCCCGGTCAGGGCACAAGCCTGGGTGGCAGGCCAGGTCCCTGGTCGGGGGTGTGCAAGAGACAGCTCATGCGTGTTTCTCTCACACATCAATGTCTCTCTCCCTCTTTCTCCCTCCCTCCCCCTCTCTCTAATATAAATAGATAACAATAGAAGAAAAACACACTTTCAGGGTGGGCCTGTGCTACCACGCCGGTGTGATGGTGTTTCATCAGGACTGGTAGGTGGAATTGAGCTAGCCCCGGGCAGAGCCGTTTCTGAGGAAAACATCCAGGCCTTCCAGGAACGGGGCGGAAATTTCTCCACACGTCTGTACGCTGGCCCTCAGGACGTCTGCTCCCTGTTTACTGTCTCCGCTGCTCTCTCAAGCTCGCTTCCCAGCCATGGAAAATGCCACGAGAAAGACTTGTGCAACTGTTAGTCACCGTATATTTCCTGAATATTCCCTACTTCATTTCCCTGGTAGCTGGCAATAACATCTAGGATTTAAGTTGCTGAAGGGAATTCGGGAAAACCCACATAAAGGTCTGAGATGAGGTTTGGCAAGCCATGCATCTTGGTGACGTAACGATGTCATAACTAGAGATCCCATCAAACAGAGGAGGCAGGAAGTCCTTGTGGCTACCAGACACCCACTTAAAACTCGCTGGAGCCTGAGCGCCGTCGTTTGTGAAAAATGGATTCTACACAGTTTTACATTTGATGATCGGGCTCCTGGAATAAAAATTTGGACCTGGAGTTTCGATGCAATGAGAGTTCTTTAAAAACGGGCATCTTAAGAGACTTTGTAGAAAAGGAAAGAAAACTTAGTAAAGTTCCTGGAAGAGGAGGGGCGGCCTCTCCGTGAGAAGCTGAGCCCTGTCCCCTCGGCTCGGGCAGGGACGCGCTGGGCCTCCAGGTCCGCCAAGCCAGCGCCGCTCTTGGAGGGGACGGAGGCCCTGGGCAGATCTTTCTCAGGGACGTGGCTTTTAATTTAAGACAGATTTTTAGAAACTGAGGTATTACATTTATCTGTGTTACTGTAAAGATGGTCTGACGTGTTCTGAATATTTTCCCATCCTCGATGTCTTACAGTTTGTAAGTTTTAATTACTTCAAGTACCTTGTCCTTTGGTTCCTTTTTGTTGTTTTTAATGTGGTTTGTATCTGAGACTATGACTAAATTCTGTTCTACAACTCAAGAACTTTTTGTTAGAGAGACCCGTGTATCTGAAAACGAAGTTTGTTGTTCTACACTTTACTTTTACACCTGCTAAGTGTGCCCCACTTACTTACTGTGCTGTCCTGGACTACTGTCTTTGTCTACTTCTGTGATGTTTAATGACGTCATCTTGGTAACTATTGAGGTGACTGGTAGCCATTGTATAAGTCCCTGTGCCGCATTTCCTCTCTTTAGGACATTTTTGTTATATTGATGGGATCGTGACTTGAGTGTTACCTTTTTACTGTTTGATGGTCTACCATTGCATGGCGATTTTATCTACTGATGCTCCTTGCTGTGGCCTTGCCTTAACCCAACACTACGATGACCCGCTCTGCTCTTCCTGAGTGCGTGTAGTGTGTAGAATGTAGACGGCCCTGTCCCTCCAGACGTTGACATCTGCAAGCACCGAATCATTGTTGGGTGTGCTGGTCGGTGAAGCCCAGCCTCTGTGCTTACGGCGTTGGGATTCTATCTCCACATTTACACCTTGGGCCCTAAACTCTGCCCTCAGCGCCAGACCTCGGGTGTCTCGCAGGCATCCATATTTATTCCCCAGGGTGGTGGTGACAATGTGCCGCACACTGAGTGGCTCAAAGCAACAGAAATTTGTTGTCACACAGCTCTGGAGGCCGGAAGTCCGAAGTCAAGGTGTCGGCAGGGCCGTGCTCCCTGAGACTCCAGGGAGAACCCTTCCTCACCTTTTCCAGCGTCTGCGGTGCCCATCAGTCCTTGCGTTCCTGGGCTCACAGCTGCGCTTCGATTTGTGCTCCACCCCCGGTTTGGGTGAAGGGCCCACCCTACTCCAGTCGGACCTCACCTTAAGTAATTACATCTGTAAGACCCCTTTTCCAACTAAGGTCACGTTTTAAGGTACTGGGGGCTGGGACTTCAACATATCTTACTGGGAGACATAACATTTTCATATTGTTTTATACAAATTTTATAAAATGTTTCTATACGCCCGGCTGGTGTAGCTCAGTGAATTGAGCGTGGGCTGGGAACCAGAGGATCCCAGTTCGATTCCCAGTCAGTGCACATGCCTGGGTTGCGGGCCAGGTCCCCAGTGAGGGCCATGTGAGAGGCAACCATACATTGCTCTTTCTCCCTCCCTTCTCTCTCTGAAAATAAATAAAAAATAAAATAAAATTTTTCTATAATTTTAACAACTTTGTTGAGATACCTTCTTGCGGTTTTTTGAAAGATGGTTTTTGCCTCAGGTCATCTGTATTTGCTGTGTCTCTGCCCCATCCCTTTGCGCCCCCACCCCCACCTCCCCCGCCAGTCTTCTCCTGGTTCCGCCCATCACTGAGCTCTCTGCTCCAAACTCACTTCAAAGGGGCGTCTTCTGACCACCTTATCTAAAGTAGAAACTCTCGTCCTCTGTGCGGGGTCGCCAGCTGGCATTTTATGTGTTTGCTGCCTGTTTCCCCAGCTAGAACGTAGGGCCTATCAGACCAGGACATTCACCTTATATCTTGCCATTATATTCCCAGGGCTTGGAACGGGGCCTGGCACAGCTGGCACTCAGTAAATGTGGGTTGAATTAACGCAAGAATGAGTGTGGCTGTGGCCTCATCCGTTTCCCTCTTGCCGTGTTGAGCAGACACCTGAGCCAGAGGGAACGAGGAGATGTGGGGGAAGAGTGTTTGCTTGCGTGTGGGAGGATACAAACGCCCCCGAGCGCCCCGCCCGAGGCAAGAGCATGCTTGGCCGGCTCAGGGAGCAGCAGGGTGGCCAGGTGAGTGAGGACGAGGAGCAGGAGGGGGATCGGGGAATGTGACCTCCGCCTCATCATTCCATGTCCCGGCACCTCACAGCATTTGCCACCAGCAGTGCATTCGTTTCTGTCTTTATTGTCTGGCCCCACCACCCGAGCTGACACGTGGGTCCGAGACCGCGAGTGTTCAATGACCGTGGTGCCCCTGGGGCCTAGCGGGCGCTGGTCAAGTGAGGGACGAGGTCTGGGGCTGGCCAAAAAAGTCCTTTCGTTTTTTCCGTGAAATACAAGACACATGTTTCATTTTCACCAGTAACTTTGTTGGTTTGGGTATTTTGAGTCGGTCAGCTATCTCCCGCTCTCGGCTTCTGGTGGGCAGAGGCCGGGGCTGCTGCTGAACATCTTCCCATGCGTCGGACAGCCCCACAGCAGAGAATTATTTGGCCTGAATGTCGGTAGTACCAAGAAACTTCACAAACCACTTTGGCCACGTTCGATCAGTGGCAGCACCTTCTCCACACACTGCACACGTCTTTCGTGTGTGTGTTTCAGCTGCGTTTTCACCTTTCCTGATACTAAAGCAAATACACGGAAAATGTTGCGTATCTTCCTCCGTCTTCAACGTTTAAATGGCTGCACAGAAATTCACCAGCTTTGACAAGTTCTAAACAATGCACGCTGACGTGACAGCTGTCACAGTACAGTGTGACAAAACTGTCTTGAACGAAGTTAAAGACAGCTCAGCGCTCCTGGAGCCATCGCACGGAAACAACGGCACGAACCTTTTGGCCAACCCAAGAGTTCAAACGCGTTCCCCTGAGTCGTTTTAATTTAGAAAAACTTGTCTTTTACTGGGAAGAGAGAAAAGGGAGAGGAAGAGAAAAAAGCAGCCGCATGCAGACGCGGCCCCCGCCTCCCACGTTCGTTACCCAGCGATACGGCCGTGTTCTGGCACCCTCCCATGTGACATTTCTGGGTTCCCATGACCTTAAAGCGTATCCCTTATGAATACTACGGCTCTGTTTTCCTCTTACCACACGTATCAAGTTTTTACCCCAAATATTTTCCCAGTGTTTCTTTTCGCGTGTTCTTCATAACATCAACCTTATAAGGCACAGAGACGTTTCTAGTCTGAGTTTACATGGGAAAAAAAGCGCAGTTAATTGCCTACCATGAATAAGCATGTCAGTACGCTTCTCTTAAGTGGTCTGTTTACCGATGTTGCATTTATTTATTGTGTGCTTACTGTATACGAGGCATGGGGGCAGGCCCCGGGCGTGCGGAGCGAGCCGAGCTGAGCAGACACAGTTCCCGCCTTCCTGAAACTTACATTCTGTTGGGAGATAGATATTAAGAAATATGGAAAGTCTCGAATTATAGTTTACACATCAGCGACACAGAAAGGAGGGCTTGCGAGGCGAGGAAAGCGCCTTACGGGGGACCCGCGCTCGTCTTGTGGTTGAGGGAAGCTTCTTTGCTGGTTGCCTCCCCAATAACCCTTCTCTTTTTTTGTTATAAACAGAACCCTGACTTTGTTTGGATCAGCAGAGAATCCAGCTTTAGAAACCCCACTTTTGTCCTTCCCTCACAGCTGGGGGTGTGCAGGGCCCGCGTCGCCGTGGAGTGCTGAGTGAGAGCCGCTTCCCCGGTGCGGGTGCCCCCCTCGCCCTTGGCTCTTCCTTCCGCTTCCTGCGGCTCAGGGTGTCCAGCGATGGCCATGAGGATGGCAGTCACATGCTGGGTGGGGCCCAGATGATATGTAGGACCTACTGCACCGGCCTGGATTCTCTGTCCCCCAACTGCTTGTCGGGGCTGGGGGGGGGCCTGGCTGACAATGAGCCCCTATCTGATTAAGCCATGGGAGGTGGGTTTTTACTACATGCGGCTGGGCCGGTTCCTAACTGTAACAGCTTGCTGAGGGTGTGACATGTGAGCTGGGCTTTGAAGGAAGGAGTAGCAACTAACAGGGGACAGGGCCAAGGAAGGAGCACTCGCAAAGCGCTTTGCTCCGATTTGAACCTCAGCGGTTCATCGTCTGAGGTGAGGGGTATGGGAGGAAGACTCCTTAATTACCTCTGCACTTGGCCTTGGGGGTGGGCCCGCTGCAGGAGCAAAGTCTAGCCACAATGGTGGCATAACCATTATAATAGTTAACACTCGCCCTGGGCCAGGCACTGCTCTAAAGGATTTACAGGTGTCACCTGCCTCAGTTCTCGAGACAACCCCTTGAGGAAGGCGCTTGTCCCCACTCTAGGGCGGAGGGAACTGAAGCAAAGGGAGATAAGGGACATGCAGCCACTCACCCAAGACTGCATAGCTAGGAAATGGGGGAGCCAGGGCTGGAGCCCAGGTAGTGTGGCTGCAGGGCCTGAGCTCATTAGTCCACGACAGGCAGAGTTTGACCCAGACCTTGAACTCATGGTTGTCCCCTTCCCTTTGGTGACTAAGAGGATTCCTGACACAAACAAGAAATGTGGACGCTTCTTAGCAGGAGTGCGCTTCCTGGATTCTCCATCCCCGAGGGGCTGATCAGCCAAGGGGGCAGCGGGTTTTGGAAAACTTGGAGAAGACCTCTCCTCTTCATGGGTTTGAGCTCCCTGCTGAAAGACTTGCTCGCTTGCGTTATGAAAAGTAGGTAGATCCATATCTATCCCTATAGGTATATCGATATCCTGCCCCAAATTCTACTGATTTCTTCCAGTTAGGATAAAATAATTACCCAGGGTGCGCAGGGCTCATCCAGCCTTCAGACCAGCACCTTGTCCGCCCCCCACCGCTCTTCCTGAGTCCCCTTGGACAATGGCCGTCTTCCCCGGAGGTCCAGCCCAGGACACCTCAGGGAGTGATCCACCGATTCGTAGTTCGAGACTGTTGCAAAAACTGTCACGTGTACGACCAGATGAGTAGAGGTATTGGGAGTTAGCATTTAGAGACTCTGGGGCAAGTTGGCAGTCCCCCAACACCCAGGCATGTGGCGCCCCCGTTGGCCTTGTGGACAGGGCACTGGCCACCTGGATGGGTGGGTTGGAGGTGGAAACAAAGGTGGCCCCTCACCACAGACGTTTGAGAGTCACGACGCTGACCCACGTCAAATTCTTCCCCCATGACTCGCCGCGGTCATTCTGGCTGTGCCGTGAGGTCTCGCGCTGGGCCTCATCTATTTTAGCTTTATTCTAGCAGTTTCTCTGGAGGTCTCCCCTCCTTGCTCACACTGCAGGGCCTGCGGTGGCAGAGCCCGTCCCTCCTCTCTCAAATCGATCATGACATTGAGTGGGATACTGCGTACGGTAAGCGCTCAAGGTTTTGGGGGGTTTTCTTTGTTTATTTTTTGTTTTGGTTTTGTTTTTGCTGTGAAAAAAAAGTATAAGATGAGGTAGAGTTGGGCAGTCAGAAAGGGATGACTCTACTTTGCCTCACTTAGTGCTAAAAAGGAAAAAAAATCTCAAATAACTCATTTTATAGAAATACAAAGTCAATAAAGAGCCTTCAGACAGACTATTGTAATGACCAGTTACGGGAGCCAATTATGCGCCAGACACTGTGGTAGGTGCTTTACACATATTATTTCTTTCCATCTTTATTCCGTCTCTTAAAAGGAGGTGTAATTATCACCGTCTTGCAGATGAAGGAAATGAGGTATCAGAGAGGTTGAGCAACTTGCCCAAGGTCACACAGGTACTAAGCAGTGCTGGTCTGTCTGACTTCAAAGCCTGCGTACCTTTTCTTGCGCCCATTAGTGCTTCATAACAGCATTTATTGCTAAAAGGGATACTCCTGGATACAGAAAATACTTTAAATGCACTCTGCCATTCTTCCCCCCTAAAATTGCTTTCTTTGTAATTGCTTCGATGTCTTATATTTCCATTAAAGTTTTTCCCATATATACTTCACTTTTACTGCAGGGGATGGGGCAGAAGCTACACTCAGGCCGGTAGATTACAATTCCAGCTTTTACCTTGGCGTCTCTCAGGAGTAGAAAGAGACAAAGGCTTCTTCTCTGGGTGTAATTAGGCCGTAACTCAGCCTCCTCGCCAGGGAGGTCGGGCGGCAGCTTCAGCAGAGGTCTGGTCCTGGCTCGGAGAGCGGTAGGCGGTTCCATGCCTCTCTGCTCTGTCATCGGGCCGTTTCTGGTGTGGGGCTTTCCGATGCCGCTTTAGGTGCTGTGGGGGTAATTGTTTTTCAGTGTTGTTAGTAGTTTCTAAGGCTTTTATTATTTAATTTAAACATATGTATTTATGTGTTCGCAATATAATGTCTTTGCAAATTATTTTGACAGCTTGCTATCCTGAGTTAGAATTGAATTGCCATTTAGATAAGACAAAGGCACATTTACTATAGACTGAGAGACTCAGTGTGGTCATTAAATTGTCCTCCAAACGTACATTTAAAATCATATTCCTTCAGCTGTAGTTTTAAAAATAAAAACGACCACTTCAGGGTTAAGTTTGAAAGGGGTAAAAATGAAGATTTTTTTTTACAGTGTTTGAATTTCTAAATCAGAATTGGGTCAATTCTTTAAAAACAATTTTTTAGGTTTTAAGAAACACGGTTAGTAGGAATTGTCTGTATTCCTGTCCTTAACAGATTCACAGGAAATTTGACTATGGCGAAGGTGGTAGAGAAACTCATTCCTTCATAGTTTGTTTATTTTGAGGCACTCTAGTAATTAAAAGAGAAAACAGGATCCTTATGATTTAGGATGTTATTATAAGGCAGGGACATAGAAGGAAGGAAAAAAGTAAATTTCCCTCTTTGGAATTTTAGTGGTCTGCTAAAGAGTACTTTACTTAGCGCGGTGCCTCTAAAACGCAGGTATGTGAATTAAGCAGTTTTTCTTCAGTCCACTCTCTGGTGCATCACTGTTCCATTGCCCCTCACGTCTAACTGGGGGCCAAAGCCCGAGTTCTCTCTGCTAAAGAAAGCTCTCCCTCCGTCCCTTCCTCCCCAGTCCACCTGCCCCGCAGGTCCATCTCTTGCCTTTTAACTGGTGCCCTTGACCCCGGGACCCTCCGTTCTCCCGCCCACCTTTCACCTGGCTGCCAGAGTGATGACGTTCTTTAAATCATAACCTGGTCACATCATTCTGCCACTTAACCTCCTTCGGTCTTCAGTTCTCACAGTAAGAAAAGAAAAGATAAAATAACCATCAGGACGAGGTAAAACACAGGGCCCTTGCCTCTCCATTCTTTCCTACCCTTCCTTCCCCCTCATCGCTGGCCCAGCCTTGGGGACAGGCCAGTGACTCCCAGGCCTGACCTTTTGGTCACACCATGCACTGGGCCTAGAATGTTCTTCCCTCGCTTGCCTCCCCGCCCTGGGGCTCAGCGAAGGTTTGGCATCATCACCTCCTTCATATGCCTTCTGTAATAATCTCTCCCCTCCTTCCTCTGCTTCTATTGAACCCAAACCCTGGTGCGTTTTCAATATTAATCTAGGTTAGTTTACATTTGCATTATTCCATTTGTACCTAATAATCGTGTTTTAGCAGCAGCGTGGCCCTGCAGCTGGGACCTGGGGCTCGGCGCGCTGGCTGCCTGGATTCCAAGTCGGGCCTTGCCATCCTTAGCTGGGGTGCCTGGGCCATTCCTTGAGCTGGCTGTGCTTCAGTTCGCCCATTGGTAACTGGGATCACGCGGTGCCTGCTTCGGGGAAGATTCC
Source organism: Micronycteris hirsuta (assembly GCA_004026765.1). Classification (NCBI taxonomy): domain Eukaryota; kingdom Metazoa; phylum Chordata; class Mammalia; order Chiroptera; family Phyllostomidae; genus Micronycteris; species Micronycteris hirsuta. The sequence continues at coordinate 101,281 of PVJI01001931.1, forward strand.
GCCAGTCCCTGCCTGGAAAGCTCTCGGAACCCTGGCTGTCCCGAGCTGGTATTTATGAGCGTTTTTTCCACTCCGTGGAGAAGCCATTATGTAAAGTCCATTGACTGTATTTGAAAAAAAATACTCTAAAAATATTTTATTTTTGTTATGGCTGTGTTCACTTGTGAGATAAAGACTGGAGCGATTAAAATCAATGGTAGCAAATTGTTATTTGCTGGTGGCGTTCTTAGGAAAATGAGTGACTTAGAGGAAGTTTGTACTCTTGAGCAGAAAAGTTTGACATGATTCTTGAATTTTAGTAGTTTTAGTCATTGGTGGATTGTCTATGACTCACTGGACGCGTTTCCTCGGTTCCTGGAGAGTCCGGTGCTCAGGCAAGTGCCGGGGGCCGTGTCCCCGTGCACAGCTGAGCCCCGGCGAGAAGCACACCCTCCGCGGGCGGGTTCCGCGACCTTCGTCGCCCCGGAACTCCGTTCAGTGTTTTAGTTTACCATGGCTCATTCCAATTTTCACCGTTAGAAATGACGCTGAAATGAACACCCTGTGGCCCAAACTTGTGTGCGCCTTTAATGACTTCCTTAGACTCTACTGGTCAAAGCAGGATGGTCAGATGAAAGTAAATAATCAATTAAGGCCTTGGGTACCGATGGCTACTTTACCTTCCGAATCATTGTATGCACTCACACCTTTACCTGCAGCGTTTCCCATCACGGAGTGTTGGTCGTCTTTAAGAAAATCTTTCCTAACTTCATAGGCAGAGGGGAGAGGAGCGGGGGAGAGAAAGGAGAAGGTATTTTCTCCCACTGGTAGGGGAGGAAGCCCTCATTTTCGTCGGCGTTTTCTTTGTTTTTAATAAAAGATTTATGCCTCAGGTTTGACTATGATTCTGACCACAGGGTGTTTAATAACCCCAACTTTTCATACCTAATGCATTTTTAAAAAATCGACGTACCTGAGACGCAAGAGGAGAACAAGCCTATTCAATTATATTGCCTGAGTTAAGTAGGATTCAGAAGAATCCCAAGACTCCAGAATCTCAAGACTGGCTTTTGAAAAGGCCAGCAGTTGAAATCAGAGAAACCCAGCTGGAAGCTTCATATTTTCATTTACTGGACGGCAGCACGCAGAGTCCAATTGGTGATAGCCTTTCGGAAACTGGAGAGACAGCTGACATGTATTGCTTGTGGACAAAATTTTGTGGCGACGTAGTTTGAAAAATGGCCAGGAGTGTTCATTTCGTTTCTCTTTATCCAAAACGGTACATGGATTAGAAAGATTCGTACATGGCTCTGTAATGATGGGTTGTGACCTCCTGCAGCCTTCTTGTGGGGTGCTCTGTGGAATGAGTATGGCTGTAAAGAGGGGTGTTATGCATACTTATGCCTAAAAAGTGGTTAGACTTGAGGATTTTCACCAGAAAATATATTTTAAAAATTCAAATACACTTCATGGTATTTGAAGATGGCATCCGGGCATCCTGATGGAGGGAAGGAAGGGGTTAAAACGGTGGGAGGGAGCTGGGGCAAGCCTCTGGGCCGGCTGCTCATTAGGAGATCTGGTATTTCAGGTTAGACGGGGCTCTGGGAATGGCTGCTCCTTTGTTCAAGAGAAAAAGTGCTTCAGCTCAGACATGACTCGCAGAAAATGGATCCTAGACCTTTCCAGCATCAGAAAGTAAGGCAGGGCCGAGCAGTGCCTGGAGCAGGCTGTAGCCCACAAACCCCCGGGACAGCATCTCTGGATTCCTGAGGAGCGCAGCTGAGGCTGTGAGACCCAGCCCCGACCCCCCACTTCCCCCCCGCCCCCCCCTACACCAGGAATACATCACAAACAGGAGGACCTATTCACAAATGTTAGGGTGTTCGTCTTTCTTTACTCAGAGATGGTGAAAGTCATCCTGAAGTTGCCATTTTTGCTTTCCAGATCATTTCATTTCCCTACTTTTCGCATTTTGGGGTTCATTTATTTATTTCTCTGAAGATCAGCTTATGTGTGTGGATTCCTTGTGCGGGGGGGTTTTTCTAGTTGCTTTATTTAACCTGTGACTAATTGGTTAAATAAAAACAACATGTACTAGAACTGGGGAAAGCAGACACGCTGTTCCCAGCCCTGTGGAGAGGAGTGAATGCCCTGTTCATTCCTGCCATTCTTTGCGCCTCCCTCCTTCAGAATCTTCAAAGCTGTGTTGGAAAGTCCTTAACCTGGAGTGAGCCAGCCAGGGTATGTTTCTTTGGAATCCAACTGATTGGTTCCTTTAGGAATTTACCTGCTAAGCACTGTCAGGCTAAAAACATGACTTTTCCTCCCGCCTTCTAAATTCTTCTGGCTGAGCTAATAGTCAAATTAACAGAGACAGATTAGCAGGAGGAAATAAAATTTTAATACAAGCGCATGAAAATTCCAAAGACAGCGTGGCAGCCTTGGGAACAAATGGCATCTTGGACAAAGGTGAAAGGGAGGGAGGAAGGGGTCTTAGATTTCCGAAGTGAGAGTGGGTGATGGGCAGGTAACTGAGGAAGGGCTGAGCACACTGCAGGGAAACTTTGCTGGGTCACTCAGAAATGATGGGACACAGCAGGTAACCTTGTAAGCAGGGCCCTGTTCATCCCCTCCCGTCCACCATATTCGGTTCACATTAGGCCGCTAAGGGGGGCGCCCTAAGGTTTCCTTCCAGGTGTAGGTCTTTCCCTCTGGCCTCTTAGGCAGGTAAGGGGGGTTAGGTCATAGGTTCTTTCTGAGTCTTTTGTTTCTTAACAACTAGCTTAAAGATCAATATCTCGAAAGGAGCCTTAGGGTGGCAGAACTTGGGTTCACTTGTGTATCTATCATTCTGTAGATGTCCTCACCCCAGGGCACAGCCCCTTAAATCCTCTAGGCTGTACCCGGGGCCTGAAGGGAAGGCGGGGCAAGAGAAGGAAGTGGTCCCGAAGCAGAGAGAGAGTAGTGAGGCCGATAGACCTGGGGTGTAAAATAAACCACACATTTGTGATTTCCCAGAACGAGCGGTAGGCCCGAAGTCAACACCCCTGGGTTCTAAGCTCAGCCTGCTACCCGGTTGGTGCAGCTGCCCAATTTCATCTCACCTCTCGGGTCCCCGTTTCCATGCCTTGTAACATGGGCATTATCGCCCCCGTTCGGCCTGTCTCCCCAGAACGGAGGTGAGGAACCAAAGCAGGGGTGTGCGCGAACTCACTCTGTAAGCTGCATCAGGGGTGTCCCACCCACGGCCCGCGGGGCGCATGTGGTCCAGGACGGCTATGAATGTGGCCCGACCCCAAATCGTAAATCTACTTAAAACCTCTTTTTTGCTCATCCGTTTTCGTTAGTGTTTGTGCATTTAATGTGGGGCCCAAGACCGCTCTTCTTTTCTAGCGTGGCCCCAAGCCACGAGAAGGTTGGACACCCCTGCCTAAAGCTCTTTCCATGAATAATATGTCATGGTCATTTCGGAAAGAAAATGTAAGAGGCAGGCAGGAAAGTGCATCCACGTTGGGAATTCGAGCTGGAGCGAGTGTTTAGTGGTCATGGGGAAGAGCCCTCCGTAGGGGGCAAGCTGGAGGGGTATGTGGGGAAGAACATTCCAGGCGGAGGGAACGGCAGGGCTGAGCGGGGCCAGTAGGAAGGTGGGTAGGCTGGGGCAGTGGGAGGGGGCGGGGTGGGGGGCGGATGTGAGCACTTCGGGGTTCATTCTGCAGGAGAAGAGGGAAGGTCAGGGCAGAGGAGGGAGGTCCAGGTGACCCACGTGCGGGGGGTAGGGGGGCGGGGAACGTAGACACCGGAGACGGGCGCAGAGCCTGTGGAGGGTGGTGCGGACTCCGAGTGTGAGTGCCGAGGGTGTGGAGAAGCGGTTAGGTTCTAGAACTGCCTCGAAGGGAGGGCCCGGAGGAGGTGCTGCGGACCGGAGGTGCGGGGGCAGGGAGCGCGATGACTCCCAGGGCTGGGCCTGGGCGACGGGAAGGATGGGGTTGCCAGTGAGGAGACGGGAGGCTGCTGGCAGAGGGAGTTTCGGGGCACAGATGAGGGGCTCAGTTTCCACATACTTGAGGTGACTTAGTTATCCCGCCTGGTTTTGAATTCTAAAGTAAGGCCTGTAAGCGGGCAACTTTCTTTAATTTATAGCTGCAGTGAAGAATAGTGCACATGGCCCAAGGAATGACATTAAAGTCGCCCTTTGGTGGCAGCCTCCCCCGGGCACTGCCCGCTGGGGCTGGCAGAGCTCCGTTTCTCTCAGGCCAGCGGACGGCTCGAACTCCGTCTCGGAACCAACAGACCTGCAGTCCGGCCCGAAGTTTGCGTCATTGCTGGGGAATTACTTTATAGAGAGCTTTTTTGGGGAAAAAAAATATGAAAGGGTGCTCTACCTCTACCACACCTGAGCCAAAGTTCAAGGAACCGAAGTTATCACGGAGGCGTTGGGTCGTCATTTAGAACAGCTGTTATCCATCCTTCATCAGGGAGTGTGTGCTGAGGGCCTACTACGTGCTGGGAGCTTTTCTATGCGGGTACAGATAGGAGCATGAGGTCTCTCGCCTCTGCAACGGTGTGCTCCACATTCGTAGCGTTCTTTCCTCTCGGAGAAAGTTACACACGTGTTTTCCTCGTGTCTGCTTCCCCATGTAAGCGACATCCAGTGCATTCTCTTTGTCACTTCTGTTGTCAGTGTTGAGACACCTTTTTGGCTTTCCCTTCTCCCCAGCAGAGTAGCAATTTGCTGAGCTCGTCCTGTTAGTGCTTCTTGCCTCAGTGAGACATTCCTAGCTCTGCACTTTCCCCTCTGTGGCCGTCAGCTGGTCTCTGCTTTGCACAGCTTCTTGGTCTGCTTTTCAGCATGCGGACAGGCTGGGGGGGAAGCTGAGAAGCCCCAAGTCGATCAGATCTGACTGGATAAAAATCATCAAAAGAGCATATCCGTTACTTATAGCTACGTATAACTCGTGAAAGGACCCAAGTTTTGCTACCCTAAAGCTGCCGTTTTGGGATACTGATTTTAAGCTGTGCATTAAGAAAGAAGACTCAGAAAGAACCTTTGACCACCCCCCCACCCCCCTTTCCTGCCCAAGAGATTCAGACAGAAAAACCTGCTTCAAGAACGGCAATCGGATTCTGTGTCTAATTTGGATTCAGTGTGGTAGACAGGGCTTCAGGCAGGGGCCTGTGAGCCAGAGACCCCATCCCCGACCCCGTGTCCCTCGTCTCTGCGTGGCCCAGCGAGTGTTCCCCACCAGCTGTGTGCCAGGCTTCCTCACCTGCCTGTAAATTGCCCACTCTCACTTCTGAAGCCTAAGACCTCATTCCCTGCTTTTCTCCTTTGTCCAAATGTCTTATATATCCAACGTTGCCTCCCTGTCTGGAATTTTCATGCCTAGGAGAATTCCCTGTGCGCATGTACTAAAATCGGATTTTCTCCTGTTAGTCTGTCTCTGTGAATTTGATCATTAGCTCAGCTAGAAGAACTTAGGCGGTGGGAGGAACGTTATTGTTTTTTTAGCGCCCACACTAGTTGGTCTACTTTTCCTCAACTGGATTATAAATTTTGCTTGCATTCTCTGCAAGGATCGTATTCTTTACATAGGGACGCCCACGGCGAGTTGCTGATCACTGACATAGCACAGGCAGAGCCTGCGCGGAGGGAGGGGCGCATGGGGAGGCCGCGCCGCCGACGTTCAGCCGGTAGAGGCAGGCACGGGGCGAGCCGTTGGCGTCCAGAAAAAATGGACTTATCACGGAGCTAACGTAAAGAACACATGGCCTGCTCAAAAAATTCCTTTTTGTTCTAAACATTGAATGATAAACCATAGTTCCTAAAATGCATGCATTCTTCCAACAGCTGATTTCAGGGTTTTTGATGGAATTCCAGTGGTTTCCCAAGAAGACGGATGGTTTCATGACGAAGCTGTTCACGCTCTCTTCAAATCAAGAAAGGGGGTGAGTGTGAATTTGCTCTCTCTGATGCTTCTAGAACGCTCTCAGCCCAGTGGCGTTTGATGAGGTCTGAATTTTCGTTTCAGTCGTGCAGATGACTGTATGATGATAGGCAGCTGTCGCAGGACGAGGTACAGTGACCAGGACACCAGCTAACACTCACACGGTCTGTAGAGCACTTCAAATTGCTGCCTGCGTGGCGTTCGAAGGGTGAAAGACATCCACCGACATAAGATGTCTGGAGCTGCAATGACAGACATGTCTCTGTCATGCCCCGTGTTACAGAATGGAGCCGAAGCCGAGTAGCGCTGCACGCGGGGGCGCAGGGTGGTAAGTGAGGCGGGAGGAGCGAGTGTGGCGGAGCGAGTGTGGCGGAGCGAAGGCACACACGCTCGGGGGCCGCCCCGGCAGAGGACGGACGGAAAAGGTCTTGGCAGGGGCGCTCGTGTGCGGCCAGGAGGGAATTGGCTTCCCAGCTGTTCTGCTCTATTTTCCTTGTTAGTCTTTGCTCCCACGGTCGAAAAGCAAATACCGGATCTCAGCGCCTACAGTACTGGTCAAGGACGGCAGCTTCCCTCGTGGGTGACTCATAGGCCGGAGCAAACCACCTACTGTAAGGGCTGGCCACGGACCACAGCCGGCCGCAGCTGCCGCAGCTTCTGAGCTTGACCTCCACACTTTGCTCTTGACCGTTGCTGTCCCCTTGATGGGATCCTCAGGTGGGGTTTAGACATAGGCGCTGCTGCTCATTATTCCTAAACAGCATTTCTCAGCCGCTACGAGAAGACCTCTGTCGGGGCTGGGGAAACTTTTCTTCTTAGCCCTTCAGTCTTCTGGTCGCTTGAATAATTCAAACAACATAAGCAGATTAACAGGAGAAAATGAACATTTTAATACGTATGCACAGGGAATTCACATACGCTTGAAACATTGGGCATATATGACAGTTTGGACAAAGGGAAAAGGAGGGGACGGGGCCTTAGGTTTCCAAAGTAGGGTGGGCGATTTACAGGTGGGCGACCGCACCTGGCAGGGAAGGTGCTGCCAGTCAGAGACGGTGGGACGCGGAGCCACCTGGGCGGACAGACCCCGGTCTTCCTGACCAAACCCTTGCTACGGCGCGCACTTTTCGGGTGGTTATGCAGGCCTTCCTCTCCGAATCTCTTTAAGAAGAAGGGGAAGTGAAAAACTCTTCCTGAGTTTGTTGGGCTTTCATGGATCTCAGCTCGAACCTGCGCGCCAGGACGGGGTTGCTCCCGACCCCCACACCTGGGAGGACAAACTTAATCTTTACTTCAAATGTAGGGTTTGAGGAGGCTAATGCAATGGAAACTTCCGCAGCATGCGCTTGGGTGCATAAATGACGAATTCCGAGAAGAATAAAGGTTTTGGTCCATTTGAGGCGTGGTTAATATTTGCTGCTATTTCAGGATAAGTATGGGCTGAGCTACCTGTGTAGGAATTTGTTCCTTAGGCAGGGTGACCTCCTGCCACTTCTGTAAACCTCTCCACGCAGCGGCCCGTTTTCGTGGCTTCACTAGAGAAAGACAAAATACAGCCGCTGAGTAAGGAAGCTTCCGCCGCAGCCGTGGATGCGGGGAACCCGTGGCAATACGGGACCACGGAGTGCAAGCAGAGCTGCCCCTTCAGAGAAAGTACTGACTTTGCACCCTAATGCCCCTGCCTCTCAGCCGAACGTTTTACTTAGTTTTAGCACTTTTTTTTTTTAATTGTTCCACTGGACTATAAGCACGTTGAGTCAGAGGACACATTATTTTCCTCTTTGTGCCTCCTCTCTGTTCCAGCACATTCCGACCACACGGGACATAGCACGTTGCACAGAGCACAGGCCCGTGAGCATTTGCTGACGTGACCGAGTTGGAAAAGCTTTGTTGAAAAGGTGCCGCTCGGGCCCTGCTCCTGGATGGAGGGGAGTCGTCCTGCCTGCCTGTGAGTCATTTGTTCTGGGCCTGGAGGGAGAATTTGAAAACTCAGAACAGAGCAGGGACGAGCGCCAGTCGGTGGGATGACTCCAGCCGAACGAACGAGTGTCAGTCTGATGAGATAAGGAGGCAGGGCGGAGGCCGGCCGAGGCGTTGTGTTTGGAGAATAGTCAGGACATTAGGCGGCTCGGTGCCCCAGGAGGGCCTGGCATCGGCGCTGTGGTCGGCCTGTGGACCAGGCTCCTGGCACTTTCCTTCGCATCTTGTGCCAAGGACACCGTTGTCTTCGTAGGTCCCTCAGCACATCCGTCACGCCCGTGGTGGCGGCGGCTGCGAAGGGCAGGCGGCGTCTGCTACGCTGACTTCATTGTCCCTCCTTGTGGATTGGGTGCCTTTTATTTGTTCGTTTAGTCTGTGCTGGAGTTGGTTTGTTTTTGGGAGAGAGTTTGTGTGCATTTGGAAAAACGGTTTGAATGTTGGATTGAGAAACTCCTTCTTTTTCCTTGGGAAGGAACCCAGATACCTCGATACAGATGCAGCGCACGAACCACAGGAATTCTTTGCAGTCAGAAAGATACCCAGCTAGCCCAGCTGGTGTAGCTCAGTGGATTGAGCGCGGGCTGGGAACCAGAGCGTCCCGGTTCGATTCCCAGTCGAGGCACATGCCTGGGTTGCGGGCCAGGTCCCCAATGAGGGCCATGTGAGAGGCAACCATACATTGCTCTTTCTCCCTCCCTTCTCCTCTCTCTGAAAATAAATAAATAAAATCTTAAAAAAAAAAAAAAAAAAAAAAAAGAAAGCTACCCAGCTAGTGCTGGTGACGGGGAAGCAGGAAAAGTAGCAGGTCTGGGGAAATGCAGACATGTCCTCGATGACCGAGTGGGTGGGACATCTGGGAAGAGACTGGCAGACATGAGGGCTGTGGGCTTCTTACCTGGAGCCATGTGGCTCAGGTGACTGTGGTCCCAGGCTCCACGCCCACCAGAAATGATAGCAAAAGCAATATTTTCGGTGATTATCCTCATGGCACTCTGAGTGGAGTGCATCCGCAGCTTTGGTCAGTGGCTCAGAGGCGTCCGCAGGTGCAGGAATCAGTGAGGCAGACAGGAAAGGGGAGAGGAGGAAGGTCAGAACCCCGAGGGGAGACCAGCGTCTCGGGGGAAGTGAGAGGAGCCGTTCTCAGTGGAAGAAACGTCCAAACCTGTAAGAATTCTTGGGAATTCATTTGAGCTCAACTGATGACAGTTGCTGGGAAGCAAGACCTCATGGGATTGAGGAAATGCTCCGGAGAGCGGCAGTTTGCACCTTATTTTGTACAATCACAGGAGAAGACGTAAGGGGGTTACGTGACATTCACTGGTAATTGATTAGGGAGGTGGGAGAAGGTGAAGGGGGGCACCTCTGGGACTGGATAGAAAGTGAAATGAGTAGGTACGCACGTCTTTCACATCGGTGGGTACAGGGTGGTTAACAGCCAACAATTAGAGAGGCTCCATGGTCTCCCTCCGGTGCCGTGCCTGTGCCTTGAGGGGTCCGGGAAAAGGGAGTTTGGCGTCCCAAAGCTATGTTATCCTAGATGCAAAAAGACAGCAGGCTCAGTTAAGGGAAAGCTGACTTTTGTCGGGGAAGATTCTAGCCCGGGATGGGACTGCCCGCCGTGACTTGCTTTCGCATAGACCGGTTTCCATTTCAGACCCTCCTGTGTGGTTCCGTTCAGTCTCTGGGTTTGTACGGCGGTTGCACAGGCCTTCCAGCTCTCCTCAGGTTTAGCACACGGCCCCTTCCGTCCACACATGGAAGGAGGCCGAAGAGACAAGGGGGCCGAGACCTGTCCCAGAGTCAGGAGATCACGCAGGGCAATGGGGAGCCAGCTGGGCTCAGCAGTGTCTTGAAGTCGGGATGGACTAAAGGATGCCATGCACTGACCATGAGGAAGCCATGGTGACCTCCAGGAGAGCAGAGTGCCCGGGAGGCACGTTGGGATAGCTGACGACTGGGGACCAGGGAGCAGGAACAGGGAGGCTGGCTTTGTCTTCCTGCAATGTGGACAATTGACTAGAGCGACTAGGTCCTGAGCTCCCGAGGAGGGCGGGGACTTGCGCATCCTCTGTAGCACATGGGGGCCAGGTGCAAACGCCCTGCGCTGTCGGATTGGACGCTCTGGTGGGAGGGGTAGGCACCAACCACAGCCTGGGGCAGTGCCTGGGGTGGCGCAGGGACATGATTCCCAGCACTGCCAGGTGACCTCACTTGGGGTCCAGAAAGGGTCCCTGCAGATGTGACATTGGGGCTCAGACCCGAAGGATGCCTGGGAGGGACACGGTTGGGCTTGGGGGCAGATAGTGTATTTCAGGCAGCGGACAAAGCAGGCGCAAAGCCTAGTGAGTGCAGAGAGAGCTGAGTCCCTGCCGAGGCTTCTCATAAGTGATGACGAGGGTGTGAGTCCAAGAACAATGAGGAAATAAAGCAGAAGAGCCCAGGTGAGAAGCAGTGATGGCTTCCACCACGTCCGGCACCGAAGAAGAGAGCGGGTGGACTTAAGTGAGAACGATGTAGGCCCGACATCAGCGCCAGCCGAGGGGAGAGAGCCCAGGATGTAGGGCGGGCCTGCAAAAGGTCAGGTTTTTTCTTCAGGTGCTGAACACTTGAGCTTCTTTGCAGGCAAATGGAAAGGGCAATGGAGAGAGAGAGAGGCCTGGAAGAAGGAAGAACCCAGCAGGGCCTGCGTGGGACAAGAGTGAGAAGAAAGGACCAGCGATTACAGAGACGCACTGGCCAAGAGAAAGCAGGCAGGTTGAAGTTTGCAGCCTTGATCCCCAAGGAGGACTCGGATGTGTTTTGGGGTGAGACTGTGGCCCCTCAATAACAGGGCAGCACCAGACTCTGGAGGAAGAGCAGCAAGGAGCTGAGATGGCGCACGGCAGGGCCACGCTGGCCACTTGTGTAAAGGCACAAACATTGCCCAGTCCTCACTGTACCTTGCAAAGCCCATCTCAGTTTCATAACTGGAAACAGAGTCAGGGAGTTTTAAATGTCCGAAGGTCAAAGCAGGTGCCTTGAGTTCTACTAAGAAATCTTCTTTTGCCCTGCCTGGGTAGCTTGGTTGGGTGGAGTATCACGCCATTATGTCAAGCTTGTGGGTTCGATCCCCAGTCAGGGCAACGCAGGGATCAGCCAGTGAATGCATGGATGGGTGGAGTGGCAGATTGATGTTTCTCTCCCTCCCTCTCTTTTTCTCTCTCTCCCTCTCTTTATTTCTCTCTCTAAAAAATCAATTTAAAAAATCTTCTTTTTCCTGGATTCATGGGGTGGTTTGCTGAACAGCGTTGCCTGGGTGGTTATGCAGAGCGAGGAAGAGACTCCGTGTGCCCGAGACTTGCTGTCTGACTTTGGAGAACTGGGTCGCCGATCTGTAAAACAATGGCTTGCATTCCATGCGAACAACTGAGTCCGGCCGTAGGAAGCCGGCACAGTCAGTCAGTCTTTGAGAACAGGCACTTGTGTTGCAGTTGAATGTGAAAGACCCAGAGAAAAACTGAGTGTCAAGTCTGTCAAGTCAAATGTGTTTATTTAATGTCCTAATTCAGAAAAAAAAAATTGCAGTTAATCGACCTTTTAAAAAGTTATCTAAAGGGGTTAATGCTTATTGCTCCCTCTTTTAAAAATATAGTTATGGAATGCCGTTTGAATGGAGCATGCTCTGAAACCTCAACTCTTTCCAACAACACATCAGATGCTCATTGCAGAACCGCGGAGTGAATCGATGTCTTTGTGGCATGTCGCATTATTTTTCAAGCACAAGTACCGTTTGTCACAGAATGACTTTTCGCTGTAAGATGCCTATCCTTGGAGGGTCGGAGGAGCCGCGCATTGTGAGCGCACCACGTGGCGTTAGGAATGGATGGAGGAGTGCTTGCCGGAGAACTTGGCCCCACCCGGCAATTTTGAGTTTTTAAATAATGCAGCTGGAATAATTTTCGATGCACCTCTTGCTTAGCAAACCTTCAGTGTGTACAAAAGAAAGAGAGAAAGAAAGAGAGAGTGTGTGAACACGCTCAAGAGAGAGGGAGGGAGGGGGAGAGAGAGGTAGGAAGGAAAAGAAAGAGAAAGGAAGAAAGAGAGAGGGAGGGAGGAAGAAAGAAAGAAAACAAAGAAAAGGAAAAAAACTGTTGGAGGAGGCTCAAATTAGTTGTCACAATATGTCTTAGAATTGCCACCTAACAGGAGGTCAGCTCCGTGTCCTGCCGAGGTTAGCATCTGGGAGGAAAAGATTACGACTGTGTTAATACACCTAACTGCTGCATACAAGGCCAGGTGCATTGAAGTGTTTAATGAATATTAGCTATTATTGTTTTTATAAAAAACATTGTTATTTAGGATCGTTAACGTCCTAGGATTCAACTTGCTCCTGAAAGGGTCATCGTGATGACGGACAAAATTGCCTTCTGTCCACATATGGTCTGTCAGGGCTAGACTGGAATGTCCACGTTTTATGCTAGACACATCCCAAGGAGACCGACCACCACGGGAAACGTGTTTTATTTCTGCGGCTTTGACCCTGGCGTCGGTGTTACGTGTGTTCAGGCACTCCCCACGCACTTGTGGAACAGCACAGTTCAGCAGCCCACGCAGTCTTCGCCTTCTGGGTCCGATTCCTTTCTGAGTTCCCAGCAGGGACCGGCTCTTGGACTTTTGCCTCCCTGTCTCTCCTCCTCGGGCTGGATCGGACCTTTGGCGTTTCCTGTTCTACACTGAGAACCAGAAGCTGTCTGAACCATCTCATGGGACACTTCCTGATCTGGGAATCTTTGGAGCGCGAAGATCAAGTTTTCCCCTCAACCATCCTTCTGGTCCTCAGTCTCCTGGGGACTTGCGTGTGTTTCATTATAATCCCACCCTTTCCCACGTTCAGTGACACATACGTGGGTTACAGTGTGCACGGTCACACAGAACACCAAAGGTTACCAGTACAGATTTATTGCTTGTTACATCACTTTACTGTAGGGCTGATTCACTATAAATCAGTTTATTTAGCCATTAAATAATATTAAATAAGGCAGCTGTACCAAGTCATACCGCCTCCTCCCTCTCCTAATCAGCAGCTTGATAAGGTTGGTCTGCACCCACGGGGACAGGCCTTGGAGGCACAGCCTGAGCTTCCGACTGTAGCCAGTCTCTGCTGAGGGACAGCGAAGCGCCGGGAGGGCCCTGTGCGCCTGAAAACACAGGCGGTCCTCTTCTGTTAATGATTCCATGTTCGCGTTGAAGCTTGGTTTGTCTTTTCAAATTTTGCAAATCGGTTTCTTTGTTGTTTTTATTTTATCTTTATTGTATATTTTTCCATTACCATTTAGTTCCCTTAAACTCCCCCTCCCCCCAGCAATCACCACAGAGTCCGTATCCGTGAGTCCTTTTTCCTTTTTGCTCCCCCCTCCCCCCACTCCCACCCCCACCACCAGCTGTCATCTGCTTTCCATCTATGAGTCTGTCTCTGTTTTGCTTGTTAGTTCGGCTTGTTCGTGTTTAAGGTTTCGAGTCATCTTCTTCTGCTCTGGTTTACTTGATCCTTTGTTGTTCCGATTGTTCTAGAACTGTGTCACCGGGATTGTCCCTCCCTGTGTCACCCGGATCAGCCAAAGTCGTTTTATTCCCCTTACCTTGTGTCAGATTGCTGATGACACTGGCTCTTTACGTTCAGTTAGGAATAAGTTACCACCGGAATTAAAGTTCACTTTAGCTTATTCATGGGATGTTCCCAACATTTTTTTTGAAAGGTTTTGATTATACAGAAAAGTTGAAAGAGTCACGTAGGACACACCTATCACCGAGAATCTATAATAAGCATTTTAATATACGCGTTTATGCCGTAACATTCTATCCATCCATCAGCCCAGCTTATTTTTTTTTTACTTTTAATTTTGAAATAATTTTAGACTGATAGGAAAGTTACAAAAATAATACAGAGCATTCCCAAATACCCTGCCCCTGCTTCCCCTGATGTCAGCATCTCACAAAACCCTCCTTACATTGACATGATGAGCAAACTCAGCGCATCAACGTTTCTGCAACACCGTCAGCGCATCTGTGGATCTGAGGTTGAATTGCACCCGTTTTCCCACTACGTTCCTTCTTCTGTGCGGGATGCAATCCAGGATCCCACCCTGCGTTCAGCTGCTGTGTCTCCTCAGTCTCCTCCAGTCTAGGAAAAGTCGTCCGTTTTTGTTTTTTTATAACCTTGACCCCTTTGAAGTGTACTGGCTGTTGCTTTTGTTGAATGTCCTTCAGTGTGGGCTTGTCTCCAGTGTCCTCCTGATTAGGTTGAGATGGCACCTCCTCAGTTCATCGTGTGTAATTGCCACTGACGCTGTGTTTTGTCAGTGGCCAACAGGTGCCCAGGCAGGGAGCTCTACTATAAATTTACTTTTTTTTTTAACTTTGTTTTGAGAGGAGACACTTTGAGACCAGGCGAATATCTGGCTTCTCCTTAAACTTTCATCTGGTAGTTTTGCCTAATTTTTAATAGCACTTTTAGCATTGGAGGGTTTCGTCTGCAACAATTATTTCTAATTCTCTAATGGCTCTTTCCTGAGTCCCTCATTCTTTTTACATTTATTAGCTGGGATTCAGGGGCAAGGAAGAGGTATCCCCTCCTCCCTTTTATTTCTTTATGCCGTCGTTATGCACATCAGGATGGAGCCAGGGATACTTGTTTCACCCTTTGGGTTAGAGTCCAGTGTTACTGTTTTTTACCTCGTTGCTCAGGTCGTCTTGTTGGCCCCTTGGAAGCTTTCCTCAGGTCAGCTCGGGCCCTGTGGACACGCCCCTTTGACAAGCCCCATCATTTTTCGAGCACTTTCTCACTTTCTGACACCACGGATGGTTGTGAGCTCATTTTGCATTTTCTGTTCTGTTCTCTGAGGAGCCCAGTTTTTGTTTGTGTTTTGAGAATGGTGTTGAGACACCAAGATCTGGGCACTGGGTGTGTTCACTGCTACAGGGGTGTCGTTGCCTTTAGACCTTCTGAGCAGAGGAAGCTGGGAAATATATGTATGTCAGTGGCACCTGTGCATGTCCATGCACACACCCGTGTTTCCGCATTTGTCCGTGTGTGAGTACATGTGTGCATATGTGTATTCATATCTACGTGAAATCAGTGGTGCCTGGAGTCCAGTTCCGCAGCACGGTCCATTCTGGATGATGCCCTTCATTAGCGATTTCTGTCTTCAGCAGTGAAGACATGGCTCTCATTAGCCACAATGCATTTATTTATCTGTTAAGTCCTAGTACACACTTGCAGTACTTCCAGAATTGCTAATCTAGCCCTGACTGGAGTGGCTCAGTTGGTTGGGCATCATCCAGCAAACTGAAAGGGCCCTGTCTGATTCCTGGTCAGGGCCCATGCCTGGGTTGTGGGCCAGGTCCCTGGTTGGGGACGCACGATCAATGGATGCTTCTCACATCAATGTTTGTCCCTCCCTCACTTTCTCCCTCCCTTCGCCTCTCTCTAAAAATAAAAAAAAAAAATCTTAAAAAAATTGCAAATCCATACCCCGTAAGAAACAAATGTGTTAGTAGAATACGATGGTTGTATAAAGGTTTGTGTTAAGCAGTATAGTCCCCATGTAGCCAAATACTGCTTCCCGAAGCTCCTTACTTGGTCCTGATCTCCCCCAGTGCGGTCACGTCGCTCATCTCTAATATGGCTGGGGTCATTTCTTACTGCCTGCATTTCATTTTAGGTGTCCTCCACATCTTGCTTGATTTTAAGTATATATATTTATTTTGTTTTGGTGGTGGGGGCGGTGTGTGAACCTGCCATGACTCTCCAGTCAGAGCCGGTGGGGGGCGGGGAAGCGTCCTCGGAGCCCTGCTGTGGGTCCCTGCCCACTCCGCTGTGCCTCCTGTGATGCTCCGCCCGTGACCGAGCTCACTGGTGCCTGGTTCCTGTTTCTTTTGCACAACTTGGCAGGTCCGTGAACTTTTCCACATGTCCCTTTCTTTCCCACGTGGATCCATCTCACTTTTGATGCATTTCACAGTAAGTCGCTGCTGTCGGAAAGCACACGGCTCCTAAACACCTCAGCCTGCCTGTTGTGAACTAGAGTTCGATTTTTGTATATTTTCTTCTGTTTATTCCTTTCACGGTAGAGTTCGTGCGCCGTGAAAGGCATGCCTTGTCCCGTGGGGTAGATGTTGACAGGTGTATGCGCTCGTGTAGTGCGAACCCCTAACGAAATGCAGAGCGTTCCGTAACCACGTTACTCTCCCTCGCACTCCTTTGAACAACCCCCTGCCCCAGCCCCCGAGACGACCCGGGTCCGAGCTTTTTTCCAGCGTCAGTGGGTTTGGGCTTCTCTAGAACCTCATGTGCAGGGATCGTGCAGTGTGGATAAAGCCTCCTTTCCTCAGCATAAGTAGTGTTTTTGAACCACACCCGTGTCGGGGTGTGAATCACGAGTGCACTCCTTCTATTGCACGAACAGCGCAATTCACTTTGGAAGCTCAGGGACGAACAGCGAAGACGTTCGGTTTACATCCAGTCGCCTCTGTTTCATCGTTTGCCTTGGCGCTATCAGGGTCGGGCCGCGCGCCCGTGAACTGATTTCGAAGAATTCCGCTTTCTACACCGCGCCTCCTGCGCCGATGCACAGAGCTCTTTTCCACAAGCTTGGTGTTGAGACATAACCAGACTCTCTCTGTGTGGACAGATGAATGTTCTTTAAGATATTTAATGTTGAGAGATGCACCCCATGAAACCTTCACTCAGTAATTATTTCTTTTTTTATTTTTCACTGCTTTTAGAGAGAGAGGAACGGGGGTGTGGAGAGAGAGAGAAGCATCGATGTGAGAGAGAAATGTTGATTGTTTGCCTCCTGTACATGCCCTGACCGGGATCCAACCCGCAACCTGGGTATGTGCCCTGACTGGGGATTGAACCAGTGACCTTTTGGTCCACAGGATGATGCTCCAACCAGCTGAGCCACACTGGCCAGGGCAGCAATTATTTCTTGAACATTTGTTACCTACAAGCTACTGCAACAGGCATTCGGGAATACAGGCAGGAAGAAGCCAGAGATGTTTCATGCATCCGAGATCCATTAGGACGCCACCAGAGAGAGTTTTCTGAAAAGAGTCTCAATCATCATCATCTCTCTCTTTTTTCTCCCCCCTGCAAATCTTGTGAGAAATATGGCGATCTTCAAGATCAGCGGTCCTGATAGTAAAACCGTGCACCTGGTAAACGGTGTGGTTTCTGCAGCTGTCTGGGCGGGGGGGCTGTGGGGAGGGACAGGCAGGGGAGAAGTCAGGACAGGATGGGAGATGACATGGGCCAGAGCCCTGCTGCCAGGTGGATGGTGGTGTCAGGAAGCGTTTCCAGGCGGCTTGGTGCCAACTCTCCCATCTGGAGGCGGCTGCTGTGTGCCAGCGGGGCAGAGGTGGGTGCTGAACCGGCCACCCTGCCCTTCAGAGCTGCCTGCCCTCTGCACCCTGATTGTGTGGGGATGGAGCGGGGCTCACCCTCAGAGTCTGAGTAGGGAAACAGGCCCCTTCGCCCGGTGCTCGGTGCTCGTGCACAAAGCCAGGCAGAGCTGAATAGCTCGTCCAGGGTGGCGCAGAGGCAGGCACTTGGTGAATGCTGCGCCTATTTGAATTGGTGTTTATCTTTAAATCTCTCTCTCGTGCTTTTAAAAATCTTCCTGTGTAACTGGTAGGGGACTCTTTGATACACTGTAGTAGCTTCTAAACTTGAACATGATAAATGCCTTTTTTAAAAAAACAAAAACTAGGAACTGGAATGGAAACGAGTTTCTTCCAAAACACTTTAAAGAGGCCTATTATCATGTGGAATCTCATTTTAAATGAATCAGAGTGCAGTAAATCTCGGAATACCCACTGAAGTGTCTGCTGTGGTTTACAAAACAGGAAAATGACTTCAGCAGGACGGCCCCCTTTCCCTAGATCCACAGCAGGCGGCTTTCTCTGCTCTTCTGAAAACATCTTAATTCTTCCCCAAGTACCATGTTTCTTGGAATTACTCACCGGAAATTAATAGTATTCTGAGTTGTAAAGTAATTCAAACCACAAGTGGCTTTGTAATAGTGCTTAACAGCAGTATAAGAAGCAAGCAAGCACAGTTCATTAGTCACCATTGCACGCAGAGCCCCCCCCCCCAACACACACACAGATGTGTGTTTCTGTCCCACCGTCCCCACCGCGCTGCTGCACTGGTTGTGACAATAAACAAGAGAAGTAACTAAACTGCGCTGGGTAGTGTCAAATGCCAGGGGGGGACAATTAGGCCAGAATAGGATCTCGACCATACTCGGGTGGAGGCAGGGTTGCGGTTAAAATGCTAGAGCGGGGGTGGGGGTTGGAGGGGTCACTGAGGAGGTAGCATTTGAGTAAAGACCTCCATAGTGTGTGAGTCATATGGACATCCGGGAAAGAACATTCCAGGCAGCGGGAAGAGCATGTGCTAAGGCCCTGAGGCAGGAGTGTGCCTGAGAACACAAGATTGTATCTGGAAGCTAGCAAAATGGGGGGAAAGGGTTGGGGGTGAGGATAAAGAGGGAACAGGGGCCACATTATGAAAGACCTCCCAGTGAGGACTGACTTTGACCTTGAGGGATGGGGAAGCCATTGGAGGGGCTTGGGCCGAGAAGGGATATAAAATCTGAATAGTGTCTGAGCGCCCGAAGCAGAGACAGCTGCATGGAAGTTCTGCAGAAACGAACGGCCATTCCCGGCCTTCAGAGACAGGTCAGGTGTCCCCAGACCAAGAAAACGAACACACGGTGATTGTTCGGGTACCTGAGCAGCTGGGGATTAAATGTGTGATGTTGCTTTTAGAAGCCTGCATCATTCTTAATGCCGTGCTGCTGGTTTCTTGTGTCTTAAGAAAAGGAAGATGACTTTCCAAGTGCAGCACTGAATCAGAAGACCGTGTTTCCAGTCTGGTCTTGACTTTGACCTTGTAATGTCCTAGGGCTTGTTACTTCATTTTTCTGAGCTATAGTTTCCTCCGTGGAGAGCATAATTGTTAATTACATTATGGAATTATTATGTCAATTAATGACACGCTAATAATCCATCAGTCATAAAGTACTCCGAGTGCCTTTGAAAGAGACATGACATACCACTGTGGGGGTGACCAATTAGTGTCACTATTACAAGAAACACATGGCACTTTTGCACCCAAAAGGTTCACGGACAGGAAAAGCCGTGGGCGACCGGGAGGAGACTGGTGTGAAGTTGGAAGGGGATGAGTGGCAAGAAGATGACATTTAATTTCAGGACGTGTTCCTGTTTTCAAACAGGGATTATTGCAGTGCTGCCTAGACGGGGTGGGCGTGTCAGCGGCGGGGGGAGGGGGGGGCGCGGGAAGCGAGAGAGTTAGAGCAGGTCACCTCCTGGTCCCAGAAGCTGGCCCTCAGCATGTCGCCTTCCTGCCTTATCCATATGTTATATCTAGCTTGAATATCTTGCCTTTTTAACATGTTATTTTAGAGGGAGGGGGTGGGAGGGAGAGAGGGAGAGAATCATTGATCGGTTGCCTTTCCTATGTGCCCTGATCGGGCACAAACCCACAACCCAGGCATGCGCCCTAACCAGGAATTGAACTGGTAAACTTTTGGTTTTGTGGGATGATGCCCAACCCACTGAGCCACACCGGCCAGGGTGAATATCTTGCATTTTTGAGTAGCATGTTCAAAAGGCTGGCAAGGTTGACCTCTCACACAGATGCAAGGGGTAATGGTAGGCGTATTGAAATATGTGACATTTGTTTTCCTATGACACTTTAATTTAGCAAACAAAAATGTGAAATCTCTCATGATCTGGCACAACTTTTGATGAACCCACGTGGACCTTTCTCACAGACGCAGGAGGGTTGCTATGGTGTTGACCAAGGGGAGGGTTCTCCAGGCCTCTCTCAGTGGGGGTGAAGATGCCTGTCACTCTCAGGCGGCCCCTTAGCTGCTTCGAATGCATAGTCAACGGACCTGTTTGGAGAACGTGCTGTGTCGGGTGCTGTGGGGCAGGAAAAGCTGAGTAAGGCACTGTCCCTGTTGCCCAGGGGCTGATCATCCGACCGAGAAACAGCTGTGAGATCAGGCAGTGCGTGATGTGGGTCATGAGTAGTCAGGAAGGTGCTGCGGGGGCTAGGAAGGGGGAGAAGCCCAGCTGGGAGCGTGGGGGCGGTGCGTGGTGGGGGAGCTGATATCTAAGTGGGGGCGTGTGGTGCATGCAAGTTGAGGGGATAAAGAAACCAAGTGATGGGTGGTTGAGGCTTCTCGGAGGGGGTATACTTGCCAGGTGGGATTTTCACGGCATAGATGAGACGAGAGGAGGACGTCCCGGCCCTAGAGCCAGGCGTGAAACGTGATGGGGGAGTAAGAAGGGGGTGGCCATCAGTTCAACTGAACAGGGGAGCTCCTGGTGAGAAGCCTGGAGAGGCAGATCTGGGCCAGACAGTGCGTCTGAGAGTCAGGCCGAGGGTTTGCAGGCCGTGGAGGGTGTGGGAGATCTCCAGGCTGAGCTGTGACATTGGCAAAGGGCATTTTGGGGACACCAGTCTGGCAGTGGTGTATAGGATACACTGAAGGGTGAAGGAAAGGAGAGAGGAACTAGTACACAGAGGTGAGGAGGGAGGATCGGTGGGGATATAATATAACAGGAGAGAGACAGGCAAGGATGAGTTTTAAAGAAAAAAATTAACCCGGCTTGGGGACTATGAACTGTGGGCGGCAATCCACATATCAGGGATCATTAAAGGGAAGGAGGAAGCCAAGATTTCTCTAGAGGGTTGAACGGGCAGGAAGCTGGGCCGTGGTGACAGGAGAAAGGGAAGTTCAGAGGTGCAGTCTCAATCTGGCAAATCATTACTGCCTGCAGCCACCAGCGTGGGGGAGCCCAGCCTCCCGCCGGTGGGGCTCCTGGAACTCTCTAGCTGTGCGGTGCCCCTGAGCGAGCACTTCCCTGCCTCGTCGGCACCGAGCCGTCGAATCTCTGCGAACGTGATCAGATGCCTGGCTCCTGCTGTCGACATCTGTTTCTGTGCCAGCACGCAAGTGGACGTCTGTGCATCTTCGGTGGGGAATAAAGGTCGTGTATGTACGTGCTTATGTCTAAATGAACTGTAATTACCTTCACAGCTCCAGGACTCCGTGACTCACCTCTGCCCTCATTAACTCCACCCAATGAAGCTGCCTCTTTCATTCAAACATGAAGTCACTTCATCCATTTCACTTTTTTCATCTTGGCAGAGATTCAATGATGGTTGGGTTTTTTTTTTGTTTGTTTGTTTTGTTTTGTTTTTGGAAACGAATCCAAACGTTTGGATACCACACTGGGACCTAGAGGGGACACATCAGCTCCCCAAATATGAGTCAGTTCCCCCCTGAGACTTGCTGGTCTCCACGTCACCCCTGGAGGTGAGAAGGGCAAAGGGCCCACAGGGTGGGAGCGTGTGTAACGTACTGAACTTGAGCCAAAGACCAAAAGGCATCGTAGAGGTTCAGGTTTCTTAATCTCAGTTGATCTGGATGCCTGGCAAGAGGGGAGAAGCAGAACAAACATGGCCGTGACATCCTGCTTCTGGCTCCGAGCAAAGCGGCTCACAGGAAAAGGCTATAAATCAGCGGGGCCCACGGCTCAGCCTGTGGTCAGGACAAGTGACGTGTTCCACGGGGGTGAGCCGGAGCGGAGCAGGCAGGAAAACATCAAAGTCCCTTGGAGTCCCCGTAAACAGTCGTCTCCACAGGATTTTTTATGATGCTTGGAAGATTGTTTTCAGAGACACGGTTCCTGATCCTTGCATATAACAAAGTTATTTATTTACACATAATCGTTTCTAAGGCAATTGGAAGGCTCTGCGGGTGAGTATGTAGAGTCATTGATTCACGTGCAATGCAGTCTTCACAAATATCTTTGAAACCAGCATCCCTGATAATGACGTGGGAAGTATTTTTTTTTCTCTGAATCATTGTGAATTTTAAAACACTTTAACCATGAAATACTACAAACATTAAAGAATGAGCCCTGATAGCTACAAGATTCAGTGTCTCAACATCCATGCAGCACCCACATCACGCTTTCATGTACCTCAGCTGAGTCAGCGACCACCTTGTCAGGCCGTTTGATTGCCCCCATTTGACAGAGGAGGCAACTGAGGCTCAGAGAGGCCGAATAACTTCCCCAACCTCATCCTAGTAAGTAGCAGCGTAGGGACGGCAACCAGGTCTTCAGGTTGTACGTGCTCTGCCCTCCCACTCTGCCAAAGTAGTCCGGTGGAAAAACATACCTGAAACAGACTCCTCTCTAGGCCTATGGAAGAAAAAAGAATCAACCTCTAACCTGAGGTGGAGGGGATTGAAATGCCCTTAGCAAGAGCCGGCATCCCTTCTCCTGCCCCTCCCCGTTAGAGTGTGACGTTTAACAAAGCCGTCCTGTGGCAATCCAGCCAGCATTTTACATGGTCTAGATACACTTTTATTGTTTATTTATAGCTCAATTCCCTAAGTGCCAACAGCAAAACTGCCCTTCTGTAAAGTGGGAAAAAAAAAAAAAAGCCTGCCAACATCAGATGTGAATTTTATCTGCCCGCCCTGTCTCCAGGCTTTCTAGTCGGTGACTCCTGTTCCTCTTCACTTCCTCCGGACACTGCACATGGTCTCAGCTTGTTCTGCAGTTAGTGATTAAAATCTCGGAGTGGGCGTCGTTCACCACTTCTCGGGAACCTCCTTGGGTCCCTCCATGGGTTTCTGGTTCTGGAACCGTAGACTATAGATTCTTAAACGGCACAACAGAGATCCTGGTTTCTAGAAAACTCTGCCTCTGGCTAATGGTTTTCATGCAACGAACAGCCCTGTAGATCTTCACTTTGCATACTTTGTCTTTAATTGGCAGGATTGGGGTCAAGGTCACTTCCTCTTTCCTCAGGTCGGTGTTGTCAGCCTTCTGTCGAGGGACCGCCTGCTAAAGAAGGATTCAGAAACATAGATTCCTATGAGAACTTTCTATATGTTTTCATCCAATGCCTGCATCTAATAACATTTTCCAATTATTTATATCATCCAGACTCGTGATTCACTCAAAGGAAACCTAGAGCCGAATTAGGCTTTGAAATATTTTGAAGTAGTCTTTTATAGAAGCTGACTGATTTAGTGTTGCTCAAAGGTTATTTCAGGTCGGTGAATAAGAACATGCTAATGAACAGCAGAGGCTGCCTGCGTCGAATCCTGAAAGAGAACTCAGGTTTTGTGAGAGTTTAAGTTTTTCTTCGGTGATTCATAGTCACTTCTACAATTTGAAAGCAGTGAGTGAGTCATTCAGTTTATGAATCTGCTGTCACTTCCTTGGAAAGGGCTCCCTTTCCTTATTGGTTTTGAAAGTTTACTTCTGGAAGAAAGAGGAGGTTGTATGCTCATTTCAGCTTTATTACCAGATAAGAACTCTTAAGGGACTGGCAATGGAAATGACTTGCGATGCCGCTGTTCTGGGCTTACACATCACAGTAGAATTGATAGTTATGTTGGAAGAAGCTCTATAACAGCACCAGCCCTCATCCTGCCCAGGTGGCTCAGTTGGTGAGAGCATCATCCCGGTACGCCACGGTTGTGCGTCCGATCCCTGACAGGGCACGTACAGGAAATCAACCAGTGATGCATCCATGGTAATTGGGACAAGTCGATGTTTCTCTCTCCCCCTCTCATGACAAATAAAAGTGCCAGCCCTCATTTTCCAAGTTCTAAATATGAATCCTCTGTTTTCAGTGATCCGGTTTCTGCCTCCTAATGCAGTGAACTCTAGCCACCTGTAGGGCTGTGGGCGCGGGCCAGGGTAGGGCTCAGTGAGGGGATGGCCTGGGATAAAGGGCAACCTGACCTGGAATTCTTCAAAACAAACCAGAACAGCCTCCACTGGTCAAGGACTCAGCTGGGCAGGCCTGCGCTGAGGAGGCCTCTGAGCAGGGGAGAGAGATCTGCCCTCAGGCCCAGACAGACTGCTTACGGTGCTTTTGGATTCCTTTTTTTTTTTTTTTTGATCAGGAAATCAGATCGACTCCCTTGCAGGGAAGTGTTCCTCTGGGTCCCAGGTGGGGCATTTTGTAAGAGCATCTACTTCATGCTCCATATTAGGCAACCGGAAGTGCCTGAGAGGCACCTCTTTTTCATTCTGTGTCATTCAACCGTAAATGACTCAGTTCTGATACTATTTACCAAGCTCCCTGAGCTCCTAGGAGAGGCAGCTGCCCAGCACAGTAATGCTAATCCCATGCTCTCAGCAGGGAAGGCGGCAGGGACGAGGAAAGGGGCATTTTTTTCTTTAAGATCTGATTAATTTAATAGCTGACTCACATCCCAGGGACTTGGTGGAGTCCTCAAAATGCTTCATTTTAAAAGTAATGTGGGCTTCATCTGAGTAACTTGACTGTCACCTGGTAAAGCTTATTAAAGTGTAAGGGGGGATTTTAAAAAGTCACACTTGAAACCCTATGGGATGGATGGGAGCAACTGAAGCAATGTGGTAGCAGCAACGCATGTGAAAATGTTATTAAACATCAATCCAGCATGCAGAAGGTCAGGAGATCTTATTATTTTTTTTTTAAATAGACTTTATTTTCATTTTAGAACGCTTTTAGGTTCGCAGTGACACTGAGCAGAGTGCGCAGAGGGTCGCCTGCACTCCCTGCCCCCGCACAGGCACAGCCTCCCTGCTATCAACCCCGGCACCAGAGTGCCACCTTGGTCACAGCCAGTGAACCCGCAGGACACACCGTCACCACCCAAAGTCCAGAGTTCGCACCAGGGTTCACTCTCGGCGCTGTACACTCCACGGGTTTGGACGGCTGCGGAAAGACGGGGAACCGCCAGGTGGTCTCACACAGAGTGGCCTGGACCCTCTCGGCTCCACCGAGTCAGCGATTCTGTTCGGTTTTAGCTTCAGATGAAATGACCCAAAGATGATTTAAAAGCCAAAAGTTCAAAAATGCACAAGGACCCAAGGGCTTAACTTCACATTAATGGTAGTTTAAAGGCATGAATATTGTTGCTTAAAGTATACAATAGTAAGTGTCAACATGAGCATTAAGATTTCGTGAATTCAGAACATGTGTCTGGAATTTACCTTTGCAGTAGACAGGAAAAGAAAATCTGTCAGTTAAGGAAATAGTTAAAGTGCCTGAGCCGCTTTCAGCCGAGGGGCAGCACCAAGTATTCTCAGTCCTTTGCCACCTGGAACTTAGCTCAAATTAAGCAAATAAATAATAACAAAGGACAGAAAAACCTCTGGGAAAAACCTCCAAATTTTAGTAAAAGGAACATATTTCTAAATAACCCATGAGTCAAAGAAGAAATCACAGTGGAAAATTAGAAAATATTTTGAACTGAATGAAAACATATCAAACTTTGTGACATGCAGCTACAGCGGAGCTTAGAGGAAAGTTCATAGTATTAAATACACACATTCAGAAAACAGTGTCTAAAATGAATGGTGTAGGTTTCCACCTTAAGAGAATGGGGGGTGGGTGGGATTAAACCGCACATAAACACACAGGTAAAGATAAGAGTAGACACTAATAAAACAGAATATAGTGAAACAATACAGAGAAATCAATGGAGCCAATAGTTGGTTCTTCGAAAAGGTTAATAAAATTGATAAACCTCTAGCCAGAATAATCCAGAAAAAAAAGAGGAAAAGCACAAACTGCCAATATCAAGAATGAAAGGACATCGCCATACGAAAATGATGATAAGGGAATATTTTGAACAATTAATGCCAATAAATTTGACAATTTTTGATAAATTCTTTGAAAGTTACAAATTACTGAAATTGACTCAAGAAGAAATAGAAGATCTCAATAGACTTATATCTATGAAAGTAATTAAATTTGTCGTTCTACTTCTGACAAAGAAGATACCAGGCTTAGAGAGCTTCATTGGAGAATTCTGTAAGATATTTAAGAATGAAATAATACCCATCCTATACAAATGTTTTGGAAAATAAGAGGAGAGAGAACACTTTCAAACTCATTTTATGAGGCAGGTATTAATTACCCTGATACCTAAACTAGTCAAAATTATTATTTTTTTTAGCAAAACAAAATCAAATTTAATGGTCTTAATGCAAAAGTGAAAACAAAAAAGCCCCACAAAAAAGCAAAAGAAAATTAACAGAACAGAACACCCCAAAATGTCAAAGCAATTATAAGAGAACTTTGAGGGTTAACCTTTAAAACTACAAATCAAAGGGTTTTTTTGTTAATAGCTAATTGGCAAGAAGAAGCAGGTACTTTTCTGCCCAGTGTTCCTATGAAAGCAAAGCTTCAGAACAAAACCCGACGAAAACAGAAAACAAGTCTGGCTCCCACGAGAAGGGATGCGAGGAATGCACTCAGCTTTCCTGTCCTCACTGTGAGTCCTCGGTCTGTGTGATAAAGCGAGGAAAAGACACAAGAGGTAGACATACAGGAAAGATGAAAACGATGTCTAATCGTGGACAGCACAATCCTGTCAATGGAAAAATCTAAGGAATCCACAACAAATATTATTGGGATGGAACCGACTTTAGTAAGGTCACAGGGACAAGCTCAGGATACAAAAATTGACGGAATTTTTATAGACTGGGAAGGAACAACTACAAATTCGAATACAAAATACCATTTATGATAGCTTCTAAAATCATAAAGTACTCAGGGGTCATCTTAACAACGTATGTATAAAAGCTATGCACAGAAAATTCCAAAATATTGCTGAGAGGAATTTTAATTTTATCCTCACCTGCGGGCATTTTTCTTCATTGCTGTGAGGGAGAGGAAGGAAGGGAGAGAAGCTTCCGTTGGTTGTCTGCGGCTCGTGCCTGGACCAGGGGTCCACGGCCAGATCGGGGGTCATACGTGACTGGACCAGGACTCCACGTGCCTGCGCCCAGCCCCAGAACCAAACCCCCAACCTTTCGGTTCCGGGACGATGCTCCAACCAACCGTGCGGCACCAGCCAGGGTGAGAGAAATTTTGAAAGATGTAAATATGTAGGTAGATAGATCATGTTATTGGGAGCAAAGACTCAATATTTTTTTAAAATGTCAATTACCTCCAAATTGATCTGCAGATTCAATGTGATCCCAATTAAAATTCCAGCAGGCTTTTTGGAGAAATAGAGGAAATGATCCTAAAATTCAGACGGAAATGCAAAGAGCCTCCAAAAGCCAAACGATTTTGAAAATGGAGAACAAAGCTGGGAGACTCACGTTACCTGATGTCAGGACGTCACGTTCATCTATAGTAATTAAGAGAGAGTGGCGTGATGTAGTAGTGGCCACGTGAGTCCCTGGGACAACGCAGGCAGCACTGAAGACAGACCCTCACCTATGAACAGGACAGATCAGCTGGGGGAGAAGACGCTCTTCACAGATTGTGCAGGAAGCACTGGGTAGCTGCGTGGAAATAGGAACCTTGACGTTTACCCTATACAAAATTAACTTGAAATAGGTCACACCCCACAATGTAAAACTTGTAGATGAACATATAGGAGAAAAATCTTTGAAACCTTGGGATAGGCAAAGATTTTTAAACTAGACAAAAAGAAAAACCAAACAACCGTGATCCATAAAAACGTTGGAAATTGGACTTCGTTAAAGTTGAAAACGTTTACTTTTGGCCAGACACTCTCCAGACAATAAAGAGACAAGTCACAGGCTCGCAGACAGTGTTCGCATTACAACAAACACAGGAAAATGCTTCGCATCATTAGGCTTCAGGGAAGGACAGGCAAAAACCATGCGTGTTCACTAGAATGGCTACGATTTAAGAACGTGAGATACCAAGTGTTGCCAGGAATGCAGAGCAAGTGGGGTTTGCCAGTCGGTTCATTTGCTCCGTGATGTCTTTGTTAGAAAAGTCAGAACGCTGAAGAAGTCCGGGTTTGGTCGCGAAAACTCACGGAGCTTCGTGGTGAAGGCTGCAGTTCTGGAACAGCTGCTGGGGATGAGACAGAAGCCAGAGCTGAGCAAGCTGGTGGGTATGAGCTTCCGGACCAAGGATCTGGTTAAAATCCAGACTTGTAATGGTGATAAAGAAAAGATCTTATTTGTGAAAAAAATTAATATATAATTAAAAATAAAATGTAACTTCCTCCCCCTCCACCAAAATTAGGAATTACTTGAGAGTCAATGTTAAAAAAAATACTACATATTAGAACTGGAAGGATGTTGCCGAAGCAATAATTAGAGTAAGCCTTTCGGTTTTAAATACTTACATTACAAAAGAAGAAATGTTGTTAATTTGTGGGCCAAGTATTCAGGGTGATCAGTTAGGTTAAGAACTGCAGAATAAGTGCAAAGAAAGCAGGAAGAAGGGAATACACAAAATAAGAACAGGTTAATGAAATAGAAAACAAAGATATGTCAGAAAGGATGAATAAAGGCAAAAACTGGTTCTTTGAAAAGACCAAAGGACAAATCAACACCGCTCCCCCCCCCGCCCCCGCCCCGGGAAACTGATCAAGATGAGAACCAGGGCACAGATGAAACAAAGCTTAACATGATACAAGGATACTATAAACGCCTTTAAGACTACAAATTGATAACTTCCTAGAAAAATATACCTTATCAACCATGACTCCGGAAGAAATAAACCTGACTGCTTCTAAACCCATTGAAGAAATGGAAACACTAGATCAAGTCTCCCGTGAGGAAACGTCAAGCTCAGATGATCCTTCAGATAAGATTTACTCAGCATTCAAGGAAGAGATGATTCCAGTGTTGCATAGACTCTTCCAAGTAAGGAAGATGACGGAAACCCTCCTTAACTAATTCACGGAAACTCATATCGGTTTGGATAATCATGACACCAAAACCAGACAAGAGTGGTACAAGAAAAGAACATTCCTGGCCAGTTTCACTCACGAATATAGCTGTAAAATCCTAAGGGAATATCTGCCAACAGAATCAAGGAATGTACAGGAAAGATTAATTTTATCCTGGGGAAAAGCAATTAATTAAAGGGAAAAACTATGTAACTGCCTCAGGCAATGCAGAAAAGAAAATTATAAAATTTAACATTCATTTGTCCATTAAAAAAAAAAAATCTTAGCCCTTGCTGGTGTGATTCAGTGGGTTGAGCGCTGGCCTGCAAACCAAGGGCTTGCAGGTTCAAATCCCAGTCAGGGCACATGCCTGTGTTGCAGGCCAGGTCCCCAGTGGGGGGCATGCAAGAGGCAACCACACATTGATGTTTAAGAAAAAAAAATTTTTTTAATTAAGAAAAAAAAATTTTTTTTAATAAAAAAAATCTTAGCAAACTATAACTAGAAGAGAATACCCTTAACATAATGAAGACAATTTATTTTAAAAACAAATACATTCATAGCAAATGTTAAACTTAATGAGACATTAAAAACATCTTTAAAAATCTGCCCTGGCTGGTGTAGCTCAGTGGATTGAGCGCGGGCTGGGAACCAGAGGGTCCCGGTTTGATTCCCAGTCAGGGCACATGCCTGGGTTGCGGGCCAGGTCCCCATGAGGACCATGTGAGAGGCAACCATACATTGCTGTTTCTCTCCCTCTCTTTCTCCCTCCCTTCCCCTTTCTCAAAATAAATAAAAAAATAAAATCTTTAAAAACATCTTTAAAAATCCAATAGAATAAAAAAATAGGAACAACTCAAAGCCACCATCTCACTCTTTCTCATCCACGTGGGGACAAAGATGTCGTCAACAAGATAAGGAAAGGAAGTTCCAGAGTTGGAAAGAAAAAAGTAAAACAAACCATTCAGAGATGTACTTTAACACCCTTCTTAGAATACCCTAAGAAGTGTACAGATAGGTTAATAAAGGGTTTTTAGAAAAGTTGCTGCAAAATCAAAACGTGAAGATCAATGACACCTATACCATGTTGCTGCACCCATCAGTGGGAAATGGGTACTGAAAAATGATCTTATTTTGCAATAGTACTCAGGAATAAACACAATAAAAATGAGCAAGACTTTTGTGAAGAGAACTTTTTAAAATTTGCCTAACAGATTAAAGACCTAAATAAATGGAGAGTTACATCATGCTTTTGAAAGTGAAACTCCTTTTTCTGCCCCAGCTTTTATTGGGATGTAACGGATGTGCGACATTGTGCCACTCTGGCATAAAGTGTGGGTTTGATACACTTGCAGATTGCAACAGGTCACCACCCTAGTGACAGCTAACAGCTCCATCACGCCACAGGATAACCGTTTCCTTTTTGTGGTGAGAACTTCTAAGATCTACTCTCAGCGACTAGTATATAGTACAGAATTGTTACATAGTATCCCGATGCAGCACCTACGTTCTGAGAAGTATTCCTCTCGTAACTGGAAGTTTGTTCCTTTGACCGGCATCTCCCCATTTTCCCCACCCCCAGCCCCTGGTAACCACCATTCTCTCTGTTTTGATGAGAGTAAAAACAGGGAAGTTTTAATGATACTATATTACATATAAAGTGTATCATACAGCGTTTGTCTTTCTCTGACTCACTGCCAGCCCTTCTCAATGTCCGGTTCCCTACCAGCTGGTCTATAGATTCAATGTTATTCCTGTGAGAATTCCAGCACGTGGTTTCTGTTGGGTTTTGGTGGGATTTGGCAAACGGAATCTTTAATTTGCTGATGATAAAAAAGTACATGTGATACAATTTCATTTCATAAAGGAAATTATGCACACTCACTGTGGGCACTCATGCGCTGGGAAACAATTCGGGTGCAGGGAGTATTTGTTTCCTATTGCTACATAACAGATTAGCTCAGGACCTCACAAGGCTGCATGGGGATGTGGACTGGCTGGGGGACCTTGCGTGGTGGCTTGGCAGGAAACTCTGCTTCGAAGCTCATTCTTGTTGACAAAATTCAGCTCCCGGGGTTGGAGGACTGGGGTCTCCTTTTCTCACTGTCATCTGGGGCTGTTCTCAGCACCCGGAAGCTTCCCACGATCCTGGCCAGGGGACCCGTCCACCTCACGCCCACAGCGACGCGCTGACTCCCCTCTGACGTCCTTTTCTGTGACCACTCAGAGAGCTCCGTGAACTTAAGGGGCTCATAGGATTCGGTCAGGCCCACCTGGAAGTTTTCCTATTTTCATTAAGGTCAGCTAATCTGGTGCCTCAATTATATCTGCAAAGCCTCTTCTGAATAACTAGAAGAAGGTGTGTGTGCACCTGGAATTTTGTCAGGGGTGCAAGTGGCCTCGAGGCCACCAGGTAACATAGAACTTCCTGCAGTCACGCAGGTAGGACTGCAGTTCCAGCCTTAAAGGAAGTGTGACGGCACAGGACGGCACATTCCGGGCACTGGATCACACGCGGAACGCACAGACACTAGTCCACAAAGCCACGTGAGCCAGTGGCCACCACGCTGTGACCCCAGACCTCACCTGCTAGAGCCTGCGGGGGCCTCTGTCACCTTCCAGACCCTGCCTTCAATTCCTCACAACCTTGGCGGAGACCAGGCTATCACAGCCAGCGAGGCTTTGCCGGAGGCTTTGGGACAACAGAAGGTGACACCACAGAACTTAAAGCTGGAGGCCCGAGGCCCAAGCCGTGAGAGTTGGATATTCTGGAGAGTTTTCAGCTCCAACCACCAATTTTCTGATTCTTCCACACTGAGCGGGTGTCCAGAAATTCCGTTCAATTCGGATGCTAACTGCCCGGAGTTCGTGTGGACCCCGCAGGGACGAGCCCGGTCCCACAAGGCTGTGCCCGAGCAGATGCTCATCGTGAGTCTGCGGCCACCTGCACTTCTGACGCCTCGGCCACAAATCGGGGTTCCCACGATCTTCTCCGAGGGTTTGGTCAGTTGCTAGAATAGCCCACGGAACTCAGCAAGACACTTTTCTTATGTTTGCCAGTTTCTTAGACGGGACTCGACTGAGGACAGGCAAACAGAAGAGGCACAGAGCAGGTCCGGAGGGTTGCGGGGGGAGGGGGGCTGCGCATCTCCCCCTCCCTCTCAGTCGGAACACGCCCCCAGCACCTCTGGGAACTCACCAGCTGGGAAGCTCATCACGTCTTGCTGTTCAAGAGTCTTCACGGAGTTTAAGCTTCAGCCCCGCTACTTTCCTGGGTGCTGGTGAACGGGGCGAGTTCCAACCCTTGAACCGCTTGGTCATTTTGGGGACCAGCCAGCTCCATGGAGCTGGTCGAGGGCCCCACCCCAAGTCCCCTCATTAGCATAAACGCAGGGGGGCTCCACAGGGCTCCTTGCTCAGATTCCTCAGGGAATTCCAAGGATTTAGGTGCCAGGAACTAGGACGGGACCAAACCTATCTGGGATGGTACCACAGGCATCCTTCTGGTGCCCCTGCGTATTCCATGGCCAGCCCTGAGTGGGACCCTCAGGTGACCTCTGGCACCTAAAGAAACTCCGCACTCGAGATTTCAGAGAAGAGGGCTTAAAAAGTCGTCACGGGAAGATCAGGACTTGGGTGGTTATCCTGGTGCTCTTTCGAAGTTGGCCCACAGCCTTTTACATTAGTTTTCAGTATTAGAAGCTTGGAAATTTCTGGTTTCTCTCAAAAAAAGCGGAAGGGACCGCAGTGATGGTGCACTGGCACCGATGGTCTGGAGGTGAGCAGGGCTGCCTCTGGGGACACATGCGTCCCCTCCAGCTCACCAGAGTCCCCTCCATGCCCCACGGCCTTCCTGACACCATTTACCCGATGGTCTTTCCGTCTGTGTAACTGGAGGCTCATCATGCACCCACCAGTGGGGGCCGCGGAAGGCGAAGGCGAGCTCCCATCCCCACCTCCTGCAACGCACAGAACTGACTGCCAGTCTCAAAGTATCCTGGGTTCTCCTTCCCCGTTGGGGTCAAGTTCAGGGCTCCTCCCTCCAGGTGTGTGGACAGAAAGGGGACAAATGGAAGGTCTCGGAATCTCTTTGTGAGCTCAGGTGACGAGCTCTCCCGAGTACGTGTTTCAGTGACAACTTGAAGAGTTTCAATACTTGCAACGCGCATATCATTCTTGAGTCTTCGTTTCCTTCAGTTTCATTTTCAGGGTGTGCGACGTTTCCAGTGTGGCACCCCACCAGTGGCCAGAGACATTTCTCAGTCACACGGCCTGTTCCTGAGCTCTGGCCGCTCCCGCGGCTCCTTCACTTCCTTCTCTGTTTCCCTCTTGCCCGAGCGTTGTGGAATGTGAAATTCTTTTGTGCAGAGCCGTAAAAATAGCAGGTTGACACTTTTCAACATCACTCAGGCGCACACAGCAAGAAAAAAGGTGTCTTTTCTGTGGTGGTTTCAGAGTTGACTAAAAAAAAATGCAAACTCTAATTCCTTAGAGAACTGGTGGTGTTACAATGTGTACAGAAGGCCCAGGGGCCTCTCTTCCCGCCTGCAGCGGGAGACGCGGAGCTCCGGGCCATGGGCAAGTCAGGCCGGCCTTTCAAGGCTTGTTTACTCTGGAAATAACTGGAAAATGCCTCGTACGCCTCCCCAGAGACCCGGAGGCGGGTCCGTGTCAGTACTGGACCCGTGAAAACAAGCCGTTCTGTACAATGTTGAGCAAAGTGTATAAAAAGCTCTTTCTTAGAACTCCCCGACGGACCCAAGGGACTCGAAATGAACTTGAAAGTGTGAGGAAGTTGGAGGAAAAACTACACTTAAAAAAAATATTTAGCCCAACTTTATAACTGATTTAGATGGTGGAAATTCTATAAACATGCAGCCCACTGGGACCCGCTTGTGCGTTTTCATTAATTCCTGGCCCAGTAATGAAGTCATGCCTGCGGACTGGGCTAGTGGCTGCCTCCCCGGCCCGGCCCTGGCTCTTGGAAGTCACTCCCAGGAGGGTATGACTGGCCGGTTTGTGCCCAGCGTCTGCCCGGGGCCTGGTGGGCGGGACGCATCGCCTGGCTGTGGGATGGGCCATCGTGACAGCCTCGTCGTACACGCTCTGGACCGTGACTCTGGTGTTGCTCCATGAAGCCCCTCAAACCCAGAGACACTCCATTTCATAAAGCACACAGAGCTGGGCCTGGTCTCCGCGGACAGCAGTGTACCCCGTGTGGGTGACCGTCCCGGTGATCTTGCTGATCAGTCTCCCTCTCTGCCCTCTGTCCTCTTCCGCAGGGACCTGGCGTGGGGTCTGGGTGACCCAGATGACACCAGTCATACGTCTTCCTCAGGATGTTTCAAGCTGGATCTGAGAGAGAGAAAGTCTGTTTTCTCTGTGCCTGGGAATTATTAGACGGTGGGCGGAGGGGGTGTTTGAGGGGCGTGAACTCCGTGGTCCAATGCCTGTCGTGTTGCCCCAGTGGATGGGAGGGAGGGGACCTTCCGGGGCACAAAGAGCCGCGGGGGTCATCTGCCTCCTGATGCAAACGCTACCCTTGCCTTTCCTGCGGGGTGCTCACCTGGCCCCTCCCAGACTGCGTCTTGCCTAAGCTGGTTCGAATTCCGTTTGCGTCATTTACACTGAAAAGAGTCTTAAAAATACAACTGATGTCACTAGGAAGGCAAGAGCGAACTCCCCTTCGTCATCTGAAAAGGCAGGAGAATGTCAGTGTTCGTAAGGAGTTATTTGGAATTTGAAAGTGTACATTTTTGCTCTCTGAATTTGTCCATTTTAGTTTTTTTTTTTAAAAACACAGTCACGTTCTCTCTGAAACGCAGCACTGAAGACGCCCAGCTCTGTGATGGTGAGTGCTCACGGCGCACCGGGCGCTGGCGGCACTTTGCTGGTGTTGACTCCCTTCACCCTCACGGCACCCAACAGAGCCCGTCCTGCTGCCACCCCCACTTTACAGACGGAGAAACAGAGGCTCCCCCGACCCCGGGTCCGATCATTCCGAATTCAGACCCTAAGTTTTTTTGTACAGAAATTTGTGTAAGGATAGAAAACCACCAATTTTATATGGTGCTGATCGCCTCGTTTAAAACCGAATCATAAACTTTTAGTGTTTTGGAATATTTTTTTCTGTTTTCCAAGGCAGTTAAAAGGGTAGAGGTGCCCTACAGGAATTCCACTCCACGGCCTGAACCTCTGGCTTGGGAGATGTTCCCCCCAGGGAGGGCTGGCCCAGCTCCTCCGTGTCAGAGCTGGGGCTAGCTTTCCGCCTCTGAGTTCCATCCCAGCCAGACCGTTCTGTGCACGGCTCTGTGGGCAAGCACTGACTTCTAGAAGCCAAAGCTGGCTAGCGGTCTGATCTTGAACCTGAGCAGGGAGGAGCAGAGCGTCGTGAAGCCCTGGGGCCGCCTTCCCAATTCTCACAGGTGCACCAGAGCCCTACCTGCCTTTGGTCGGTAAGGGGCCCAATCTCTGTCCAGCTTGTTATCTTGACCACTGATGTCCAGTAGATCAAACAGGAAGATGGTTGAAATGCTCAGCCCCACTCACCAGGCTTCATGCAGTTGCTGGAGAATTTCGTGGAAATCCAAAATTGTGACCCAGAGTCCTTGGCTAAGTGCTAATTTCCTACCTGTTACCATTTTTTTTTTTTTTTTTTTTGAGCAACTGGTCTTTAGTCAGAGGGGAAGAGGGGATCAAAAATCCTTGACCCCTCATTTCCTGTGAGATTGTGAAATAAAAAAGTAAACATTTAACTGGAATGTGGCAGCTCAGAACAATTGCCCCTATTGTGAAGGGAAGACTGGTTTCTTTTCCTTTCACACAAATGTTTTTCCGGTGGAGAGTCTCACCAGGAAGGAGACCCCTGTTGGGGGGCCGGCCTGGCTGCCCGGCTTTGCAAAGGGAACGTCCAGTGAGGTTTGCTTTGTGGGCTGCCCGTAGATATTTTCTGGGGTTACTCAGAATTCAGTCTTTTAAGGAAATCGTTCTGAGTGCCTCTGAAGGCCTGCTCACTCATCTGGAGTCTGCGAAGGGAGAGAGGATCTGTCTCACTCGGTGACCTTTTCCAGGACGCGTCTGCAGCGTGGGGTCAGGGCTGCCGCTCTCCACGTGGTCAGGAGCCTTGGCTGCTCCGGTTTCTTCCTTTTTAGGCTTCCCCCACCACGAGCGCTCAGGCAGCGAGGCCCCGCTGGCCTGCGGCGGTGACTCACCCCAGGCCTTTCCAAGCCTCCTTTGCAGACAGATGTCGAAAAACCTCACACAGCTCCTCGAAGGAGGGCCAAGGGCTCCGTCAGAACCGAGGGGCACGTGAATCCTTCAGCTGTAGCGCTTGCTCTTGACCTTCTGTTCCAGCACCGGCGGGGAAAGACTTCTCTTAGGTCCGTGTGAGCTATTCTGTCATTCACTCCACCAGCATTTGTTCAGCAGCGACCAGGTCCCTGTGTGAAATCATAAAATATACATATGCATGGGTGTCTGTCTGGCTTCTCGTATGCAGTCTTTGACCTTGGTTCCCAACACAGAACCCCTAAGTCCCTTGTAATTTTCTGGGTGACAGGAACAGCTTTTGTTCTCATGAGGTGACTCCTGGTCACCAGAAAGACGAAGCCATGACTTGAAATTTGAAACTTTCACCCCCAGCCCTCCCCCACCGTCCTCTGGAGAGGCTTGCTGGCATTTTGCATGTGGAATGTCCTCTCTCCACACACCTCTTCTCTCTCCCATCGTTAGCCTCGCTGTCAGCTGGCTTCCCGACTTCCTCCCGCTGCCCCTCATCCTGAGACAGGGTACCAGAAATAGCTTTTATCTGTTTTAAAGCGTTATGCGGTATTTTTCCTCTTGGCCTTGTTTCCCTGTCAAGTTCACATTTTGTCTGAATTTACTGACTTCGTGCATTTTATGAACACTGATAATTTATTTTTTTCAACAGAAAATATTTCCATCCTCCTACTTAAAAAAAAAATAACATACTTTTTAATAACCTCCTTCTCCTTTTTTTAAACGAAAGCCTTTGGCTCAAAACCCTCAAAAGCTGTGGCCGCCAGCTGAGATCCTAAAATGACCCACATGTGGTGCTAGCGGAGAGTGAAATAAATACAGCCCTTTCCAAGAAGTTTGGCCTTGAAGGGACATTCGAGAACAAAACTGCCGGCCCCTCGCCATCCTCCGCCTTCTGTTTGGGTTGGCCCCACGCCCTCCACACTGCCGTCTTCACTCTTGACCACCCAGTGCCTAAAACAAGTTTACGTCTCAATGACATAGTTTACAGTTCAATTGAGGGGGCACCGTTTAATAAGTACACACTTATGTCTGAGACCTCGTCTCCCAAACGATCTTTTTAATCCTCTCCCGTGGGGATATGTCTATTGATTTTAGAGAGAATGAAATGGGGGTGGGGGAGGGGAGAGAAAGAGAGACATCGATGTGAGAGAGAAACATCGATCAATTGCCTAGGCATGTGCGCTGGCCGGGGATCGAACCCACAACCTTTTGGTATACGGGGAGGACACACCAACCAACCAAGCCATCCGGACAGGGCCCTAAATGTCACTTTAAAAAAACTAGATAACTTGTACACATCTTAGAGTTCTGAGGTCACGGACTTTTTTTTTCTTCTTTTTAAGCCTGGTTTGTAAGAATGAGACCAGCTCACACATGTTAAAATAAATCACAGTTCCCAGGGACAGTAAGACTTCATTCATTCCACATAGTTTCAGAACCTCTGGGCTCCGCCACCTAACAGACCCGCATGAGCTTTGACACGCGGTTCTCCCCCCAGGGGGCTGGAGCAGAGCAGAGACCAACGAGCTCCGCTCGGTCCCCGACCGTCATCAGTCAGAGGCCAGTTTTAGCAAGAGGGGCTGCCTGGGAAGGGTCTCAGGGACCCTCAGAACGGACGTGCGGCAGGGGCCCTGGCACTGGAAGTGGAAACAGTGCGTTCCTTAGAGCTGGTCACTCCGCCGTCTTCTACCCGCACCCCAGGGAGGCAGGTGCGAGGACCGGCCCTGAAGGGGAAGAGGCAATTCCTTCAAAGCCAATCCAGGTGCCCTGAGCATGGGACAATGGTCAGGGGGCCCCGGCCCCTGACTCGGACCCACATCTTCTTCATGCAGAGAAAGAGAGGCCCAG
Organism: Micronycteris hirsuta; assembly: GCA_004026765.1. NCBI lineage: Eukaryota > Metazoa > Chordata > Mammalia > Chiroptera > Phyllostomidae > Micronycteris > Micronycteris hirsuta. Next base: position 139,079 of record PVJI01001931.1, read on the forward strand.
GCAGCGTCCTTGACCGTGAGAACACCGACAGCTTCCAGGCCCCCAAAGAAAAAGTACGTCTAAAACCTGAGCACGAAGGAGTTCATGTTCTGAAACCCCGCTCCACGAGCAGTGCAGTGAAAGGCCAGCAGGAAGGTCATCGGATGGGGCACTTGCGTTCACTTTCTCACTGGGCCGCGTCCCGAGGGCGGGCTGTGGAGTCACTGGCCCGGAATGTCGCGGAGAACACCCAGGCTCGGCCGGGGCTCCTCTGCACTCTGCAGCCGGGAATTCTTGTTTCCGCAGCTGCCGCCCTCCCGGCTCTCTGGGGACAGCAGGCTTAGCTCATCTTGGCCCGGGACAGCGTGGATGAACGATTCTCTCTGGTCGCAGAAATGACGGCGCTCCTCGCCCAGGACATCTGTGCGGGGCTGGGCCAAGGAAGAGTCAGGCAGAGGATGGTCCCTCGTCCCGGAGACCTGAGGCTTCCCAGAGAAGAACCTGGAGGAAACAAAGTTTGTCACCGTGGACCACAGGGTTCCCTGTCATTACAGACAGAAAGTGCTTGCGTTTCTTTTCCCTTCTCTTTCCTTCCCTTTCCTTTTGTTCCTTCTTTTTTTAAAAGCGAAACCAATATTAAACTTCTTTGGACCTTCAACGTGGACTGGTTTGATCGCCTTTGAGTGGTTTGCGGCGGTGCTGACACCGTGGCCCTCCGGCTGGAGCGGCAGCGGACCCGCCGGGCAGCTGACACGCAGGGTGACGTTACCTCTGGTTTCCCAGTTACACCCGAGGAAGCCCAGGCCGCGCTGGCGATCACAATGAATGCCGTAGCAGAGAACAGAATGATACAAGTTCAGCACGAGTTTCCCCAGATTTCCTGGTCATTCGCATCGGGTCAACGTGACCGGTGTCCCGCAGTGAAAGGTTGGCACCCAATGACAACGACGCCGACGTTTGCCGTCATTGTGAGGAGTGAAGACCCTCCATGCCTACGGGAGATTCCGCCGAGCAGCCCTTACAGTCTGCAGTCTGGAACCTTCTCTCTTTCCTCGTCCTGTAGAAGCAAAATGAGAGAGCGATCTGTACATAAAAAGCCTTCAATGCAAAGATCATTAAATTTCTGCAAAAACTCCAAACATTTCCTAGAACCAAGTTTATTTGGATGCCATAACACATCCTTAACTTTGAATCAAAATTTCTCACAAAACATATCGCTTTAAACTTTGTTGGTAAATCATACTTTTCCTGATGTAGTTAGTGTAAAGCAAATTAAATAGGTCTCACCTCAAATGTGATACAGTTGGAATAAATATCTATATCTATAAATGGAGGTTTTGGGGCTGCCGTGGAAATCCACCAGCTGCAAGAGTAAGGGATGGCATGGGGGTAGGGCTTTAGTTTCTGCCACCCACTCCCCCCATTTCTGGAATTTCCACCTCCCTCCCCGCAAACAACCTGAACAAGCTGTAATCAGCAAATGCCAGGATTGCAAACCCCGCAGGGCCACGTTAGCTATGGTTTTGCCTGACTCTCCTGGAAAGCTGCCCCTCTGCCCTTGGCGTGGAGACTTGGGTCCCACTAAAACCTGCCCTGGTACAACCTGTGAGGCGCTTGTGACGGAGCCCAGGAACAGGCGGAGCCACTTGCTCTCAGAACAGCTCGTGGGACTGGGAACCGGCAGAGAGTAGGCAGCCTCCTCAGAAGCAGAAGTTCCCATTTTCTCAAAGCTTTTTTTTTTTTTTAAAGATTTTATTTATTTTCAGAGAGAGGAGAAGGGAGGGAAAAAGAGCAATGTGTGGTTGCCTCTCACATGGCCCTCACTGGGGACCTGGCCTGCAACCCAGGCATGTGCCCCGACTGGGAATCGAACCAGGACCCTCTGGTTCCCAGCCTGTGCTCAATCCACTGAGCTAAGTTGCCAAACTGCCTTCTAGAACAATGTGGATGTCTTGTGCCTCGGTCTGTTTGCCCCTTTCTTCTGCAGCTGCTCCCAGCCGGCCGGGCGCCCTGATGGTCTCAGCCCTCACCCAGGTTCCACGTTCAGATCCATCAGAACCTGGACCTCCCGGGAGCGTCTGGTGTGGACACAGCCCCAGGCATTATCCACTGCACCTCTCTGGTGATCCGTTGACCCTGAGACCAGACGCTGCTAGAAGTCACTGCTTTTGGCCCTTGTATGTGGCAGACATCCCGTTTCTTCTGATGACCAGAAGCCCAATTTTGTTCAAGGCAGCCCCGTGTCCTGCAAAGTACCCGTCCTGTTCCCAAGGCCTTTGTAGCTAGGGGTGGCCAAGGCACACAGTTCTGCATTGTGTGGGAAGTCCACCAGGGACTCTTGGGAAGTCTCTGCTTTTGTGATGTGGTACCAGCTTATCTTCCTCCCCTTTGTCTTCATCTCCCCACCTGGAATGTGGACAGAAGGCTGGAGCTGGAGCAGTCATCTTGAGGCTATGAGGTAAAAAGACATGAGCGAAAAGCACGTGCCAAGAATGGGGAAGCAGCAGGACGAGGGGAACCTGGAACGGCACGTGGGGCAGGGGAGGCCTGCCCTCGCCTTTGTGGGTCCTGGGCGCGAGCAGGAATGGAGGCCCCACCGTGTGTCTGTATTTGAAACATTATCAAGCACACGAATAAACTGTGAGACAAAACAGAGTCTACCCTCTTCATCTGACAACACATGATCTAACGTCGAGCTGTGAGACAGAGGTTTGCACGTGGCTTCAGGTTGTGTGATACTCTGATGCACCTTTTTGTGTTCCAGTGCACACTCATCGTGATTGCAATGCAGGACTGTGCCTTGCCTTCCCATGGGCCCTTGGGGGCGTGGCGATCCCTGCGGGGTGGGGGGGGGGGCGCGTTGAATGAATGGCCCGAGAAATAGCAGTGCATACGTGGAAGTTTGCTTGTTTTGTGTCCTAAGTAGATCTTGAATTTGGGCTTATTTCATTTTGATTTACGTCTTTTTTAAGAAGAAAAAAAAAACACACACACACAACATGGAAGCAATTTCTGGCCCAATCCTGGACAATTGCAATTTTATTCTGTTTGTGCGTCTTGTACGGTGGTGCTCTGGAAACTGAGCTGAGCTCCGTAATTATGAAAATAGTTCCCCGAGTCTGCAGAGGTTCTTTATAAAGGCACATGATGGATGATAGCTTTCCCCTGCTAAGTGGCAGTCACGCGGGTCAGGCAGAAGGCAAACTTAATAGGTGGCTATTATGCGAAGCCACAGGGAATTTGAAATCTGTGGTGGCAGATCCTCTGACCTCGCCACCACCACGTGGAGACTGAAATAGTCTTGTGGTTTCAGATCCAGAAACGTCGTGTTTCCAGAACTTCTCTGATGAGTTGTCAAAGGAAAATGCCTCAGAATAGCAGTCGGAGGTTCACCAGGGTTCAAACGGATCCAAGGGCATTTGTGGACAGAGAACAGGTATGGGGGCTTCTTGGGGGCAGTTTCTATCGAGACCCTGAGTCTAGAAAGCCTACCCCGCCTGGCCTCCACCCGCAGCCGCGAGCCCGTGAATTCCAGGTCGTCTCTCCTTCTGGCCTGGACGGGGCTCTCGCCTCAGCCGCGGACAGTCGCCTCTTGCACCACCGCTCACTCAGGGAGATGAGATGGAACCCACCGGCACGTGGGAGGAGGGGTGGACGAGGGGCTGAGCTGTGCTCCCCCAATCCACACGTTGCATCCCCAGTGTGGCTGTATTTGGAGACAGGGCTTTTAGGAGGTAATGAAGGTTAAATGAGGTCAGAAAGGTGGGGCCCTAATCCTGTGGGTTCAGTGTCCTTGTAAGACCGAGAAGAGATTCCGGAGCTCGGTCTCTCCCTCCTGTGCGCTCAGAGCTGGCCGTGGGCAAGCCAGAGAGAGCGCGCTCACCAGAGCCCACCCTGCGGGACCTTGGTCTCGGACCTTCAGCTTCCAGAACCGTGAGAAAAGAAATCCCTGTCGTGTCTGGTGTTTGGTGGCCCGAGCAGCCCACGGCCGTGGGGCTGGCTCCCCGCTCATTTCTCTTTCACGGCTGGCACCAGCTTCCCCACAGTCCTCCTTCCCAAGGTGTTTGGCGAGAATCCTGCTGTGCCACTGGTTTAAACGCATAGGGCATTTCATGTCTGGCTCTGTGTTCTGTTTCTCCTTTCCTCGTTGTATCTGAAGTGGAAAGGGGATGATGATTATCTCGTCATGCAGAAGGGTACTCCTGGAGCAGCGCCCGGCAGCAGCGGAGGCTGCCTGTTTGGCTTGGAAGAAAAAGAACCGGGCAGGTTATTGTGGTGGTGGCAGCTCTGGCTGGCCCTCTTCCGGTCACAAACACCTCCCACAGGCGGTCACTCGGGTGCCTCCTGTTAACTCTTTGAGGCGAGGGACACAGATGACAGTGTGTCTGCCATACAGATGGTAAAGCCGAGGCTCAGGCAGGTTAGATGCGCCAGCCAAGGTCACACAGCGCTGGAGATGGCTGGAAACAGAGCCTCCCGCTCACATGGTGAAGATGGTGGTGATGCCGTGAGGTGCTGGGTAGAAGTGGTGTTTGGGGAAGTTGCTGGAATCAAGGGAACTGGGTCCTGTAACTTAAAGCGGCTCCACAGGAGAGAGTGTCCGGCGGTGCCCCCCAACCCCATGCTGGCGCGTGCTGGTCTGGATCCTTCCTCACGTGTGGGCTGAAGTCTCCGGCTCCCCTGACCTTTATTTGTGACTTCTTTTCAAAACAACAAATGTTTTCATAGAACTAAATCCATTCGTTATCTCTCTGGGTCATTTCTAAAAAGTTTAAGCAAGACTCTTGGTAAGAGCAGCCATTCAATGTGGTTTTGCTCAATAGTTTGCTTTTTCCCCTCCATCAACTCTCAGAAATTCCTCTCAAAACAAAGAACAAGAAACCGAAACACAGACTCAGTCCCACATGAAACTGGGTCTTGCTCTAGCTACATTGAGTCACCTATGGGGCTTTGTAAATGCTGATGTCCAGGCCAGCCCACACCCCTCCACCCATGGGTGCTCCCCAGGGCTCTGGCTTATGAGACCAGGGACTCTTAGGAGAGGGACCTGCGCTCCACCCCGTGCCCGCCCCCTCTGCTCTTCAGGCTCCGCCAGCCTGCAGACCGCAGGTGTCCCATCTGGCTCGCCTCTGTGGGGCGGCTGCCACTTCCCAGCACGGCTGAGTGGGCGCACTTAATTCTAGGGTGCAGTGGGAGGGTGCTCCCTTGGCCAGCAGACAAGGAGCCGCCTTCTCGAACAGCCTCCGTGGCAAGAGGGCTGGTGTTTGGATCCCATCTCCTTGGCTCCAGCACCCTCTCTCAGCTGGCTCCGCGGACCTTCTCAGGAAGCTGCTGGAAGAGATGCTCTGTCAGGATGAGGGAGTGACCAAGAATAGCCGAGAACAAGGGAGGCCGGAAATCCCAGAAAGGGGGCTTCAGGGAGCTTGTGGCTTTCCAGGGTGGCGGTGATGGGAAGTCCGAGCACAAGTGTATGCGGCTGCCCAGGAGACAGGCTCTGGGTGGGATCAGGGAGCTCAGGGCCCAGGAAGGGGTCTCTGGGACCCAGAAATGGAACCCACTGCTTGTCAGGTGGATTAGCCGTGTGGGATGAGGGTGTGAGGAGACCACACAGGTCCATGTAAAATGAAGTCAATCCAAATAGCAAGCAGCTGTTAACTTTGGGACAAACAGAAGGTTGTAAAAGAGAGAAAATACAATCACAGTTTATTACGAGGCGCAGCAGTGAACAATATTTGTGTGGCCTGCCTGGGTACATAATGAACACCGGCCTGACCCAGAGCAGTGCGGTGACCGCACCGGGGTGCAAAAGCAGCGAACCCTCGACTGCCCTCACAGGAAGACAGAGTATGGCGTGCAAAATGGGTTAACTGAGGCAGAGGGTATAGCCGTACTTGCAGATATGGACGTGACCACCAGAAGGACCACCAAAGAGTTGAAAGTAGCCAACGAAATTCAGCAGAGCGAGCGGTCGCGCTCGTTCAATTGGTTTCTGCTTTGTGATAAGCCTTGTAACACTGCTTGACAGAGCAAGCAGACAACCGCCCTCCCCCAAAGAACCAGACACTCCTATTTCGTTCTGATAAACTTGAAAATTAAAAAAAACCACTTGGGGCTTATATTCAGTTCCCAATTTTGGTTCAGATCTCGAAGAAGGCAAGTGTAACCCAGTACGTGCCCCATGGAGAATGTCCGCCCCTTTATATCTCTGGCATATAACCAAGCTAAGCACCCTCTCAGTACACAATTAGAATGTGTTGCTAATAATAAAAATAATTGGTTCTAGGCTAAGCATTCTGTCACGTCATTCATAGCAGAACGGGCCCTTCTGTCTGCTTATTTCTGAGAAACAGCCATGTGCATTGGATTCTAGCTGGAATGCAAGAGAATTCTGGCATCTGTGATTCGCGCCCCTTGACGGAGAGCTCTGCTGAGTTCCGCCCCTCCTACAGCAGCGCTGGGTCTGGACTCGACGCCCGCGTGATGCCCGGGGCTCGCGGAGCGCGGTCGGACCCACTGCGCATGTGCAGCGTCCTTAGCCAGGTGCCTGGCCAGCTCGATTCTAATTGGCAGGGTTTTGAAAGCTCGTATGCTGTGGTGTGAACTATCTTTTAGGCTTCTTTCAGTACTAATTTGTACTTCCTTCTATTTCCAAAAGGCTTGCGAGGCCGCTTACAGTAGAATGGCAGTAATGAAAAAATCAGGAGAAATCGTAGCTTTGTTTATAAAGGCCCCAAATGAAAAGCAACCCCGATGATATGTCCTAGACAAATGAGTGAACAAACCGCGGCACATCCAGACAATGGAATGCTATTCCGTGATAAAAAGAAATGAGCTATCAAGACACAAAAAGAGAGGCGGAGCCTCCAACACACATTTCTAAACGAAAGAAGTTAGTCTGGAAAGGCTGCCGAGTGTAAAATTCAACTATACGGCATTTTGGAGAAGGCAAAAAAGTCAGGACACAGCAGAAAGACCAGGGGGTTGCCAGGGGTTACGGGGTGGGGGGGATGAATAGGTGGAACTCAGGGGGTTTTTCAGGGCAGTGAAACTAGCCGGCAATGTGGACACATGCCGTTAGGTGTTTGTTGAAACCCACGGCGTGTAGAACACACAGTGAACCCTGCTGGAGCTACAAACTTTAGTGAATGGTGACGCATCAATCCTGGCTCGTCCACCGCAGCCAGGCCCCACAGTAATGCACAGGGGACTGTGTGAGGGCAGACCCTCAAAATAGAATTTATTTATAAAAAGCTGTGTATTTATTCTTACATGCTTAAACTTCAGTCACCTTCAAAGTACTCTCCGTTTGACACACCCATCGAGACATTTTTTTCCGCTGCTCCAAACAGTTTTTGAACTTGTTGATTTTGATGACTTCTCGTGCTTCTGCTGTTCATTGTTTCATCTCTTCCATATCGGCAGAGCACTTCCCTTTGAGGACTTTTTTCATCGAGGAAACAAAAAGTCACTCGGGGTGAGATCGGGTGAATAGGGGGGTGGAGCACGGGGGTCATGCCATTTTTTATTGAAAACTGCTGAATGCTCAGTGTGGTGTGGGCAGGTGCGCTCATAAATCACCCATCATGAAACGGGCGAACACTTCAAACAAAATCCACTGAAGCTGAATGCAGCCTCTTACAACAACACCAGCTGGTACGCTGATACAGATGGGTTCCTAGAATACTTGCCGAGTGGGGCAAGCCTGTCCTACAAGGGACCCACCCTCCAGAAGATAATTCCAGGGTTTTTTTGGCCCCCCCTCATATACAAGGAGGGAATATATGGGATTTCTGTACTCTTGGTTCAGTTTTTTCTGTAAACCTAAAACTGCTGAAACAAACAAAAGAATGAATTCACTTAAAGAATAGGTATCTCGGTAAACCCAAAGACCATACAAATATGAATGATGTGACAGGTACAATTACGCTGGAGAACTTAGGGCAAGGAAAAGTTCTCAGCTGAGCAGGGACCTTTATTCTGAGCCCTCAGATGGGCAGGACCAAGGAGGGATGGATTGCATGGAGCCCATTGTCTACCAAAAGGAAATCGATCAGTTGACTTGGAGACACAGGCCAAGTCGGAGGAGAGTCTGCCCCACAGTTTTTATTCCTAAGGGACAGAGAACACAATGGGTGATGACTTCATTGTGCCTATCGCCATTTCCGGGGCGGGCTTAAAAAATCGGGGCGGACCTGATGTTCCATGGCAGTTAACAAAGGCGTCTGCGGGGTAGAGCGGAGAGAAACAGCCTTCATCTGGATGAATGCCTATCATGGTCAAATTTCACGCATATGGATTTGTCCCTCAGTTTCCAAGCTGAGTCAGAACTGGGCCAGTTGTATCTCGTATCCTCACTGGCTCAGTTCTTTTTGAAAATCAGCGGATACGCAGTGGTCTTGTTATTACAGATTTAGGGCTTTAGTGTAAAATCCTCACGTTCCTTTCCTTGCATTAGCCAAAAAAATCATGATGCCATAGATCTTAGTGCCGAAGGGACTTTGAAGAGCAGGGGTCCCCCTCGTTTGCAGATGAAGGGGACCAGATAAATGTAAATGATTGATTTGTTCACCGGCACACAGCTAGTTAACCAGGGCTGGTTTGAGTTAAATGATAGGCCTGACCCTTCCGCCCTGGGTTAGGCCAAATTCTGGGCACTCATTATGAAGTTGGGCTGGGGACAGTACCCAGAGGAGGAGGCCATGTGACAGATTTAAGCAGGCTGCTGACTGTCATCTGCACCGCCACGCACCCTTCTCCAGCGGCCTGCACGTCTGGGGAAGACTTGGACGTGCAGGTTTCTGAGCAGCTGTGGGGAAAACCCCATTTCGCAGGACGCCCGCTGGCCTCGGAGGGGAGAGATGGGTGCTTGGGATATAGATCACTAATTAAAAGGATCAGGAAATTCTGATGCACACCCTCCACCCCCCTACTCCCACCCCCAGCCAAACCGCAGCTTTCTGTGATTCAGCCGAAAAGGAAAACGTTGCCACACTTCCTCTGGCCTGCCTGCGGGGTGTCAGGAGTGTGCGGGGTAGGGCCCTCCCCGGCAGCACCACCCCAGCTGTCCGGTCTTTGCACTCAGTGGCCGGCTGACAGCGCTGGCGGGTGTGTTTATTTTGCCTAGCTGAGCACAGCCCCCACTCGGGGGTACTTTGGGTTTGATGTTGGTTCAAAACATTTATGTAACTAAGGGCTGGGTGGCAAAGGCGGATTTTAAGGCTGAGGAGTCAGCCTCATAGTGTTATTTCTCCGGCAGTGACTTGCCGGCGCTTTCACGCGAAGACCACACCGCCTCTGCTGCCGGAACCCCTTTCTGACCGTGGCTCTCGAGTAAACAAATGGCTGGCTTGTCTTCATCCGTGCAGGACAGAGGACGAGTTCATGAGCGTCCTAGTGGGCTGAGCTTCGGGGGCGACGGATGCTGGGCTGCTCCCGTCTTCTCCGTCTGCTACCGGGACTCCCTTCTCCGGGCGTTTCAGAGTCATGACTGGGGCGGCTCGCTCTGCTTTAGGACCTGCGGCCCAGGGAACATGCCTCACGGAAATGCAGATATCATCTTAGGACAACTAAACCCAAGCTAAATATTGGAGTCCCGCTGTCCGCCCTGGCTGGTGTGGCCCAGTGGGTTGAGCGCCGCCTGGCGGATGGGTTCCCGGTCCGGGCACAGGCCTGGGTTAGGGCCAGGCCGCCGGTGGGGGGCGCGCGAGAGGCCACGGATCGCCCATCGATGTTTCCCTATCTTTCACTGCCCTCTAAAAAATAAATTTAAAAATATTTTTAAAAATCCCATTGTCAGAAGTGACAAAATCTAAATTGCATTTTTAAAGTACTCCTCACCCGAGGAATTTTTTTCATTGTTTTTAGAGAGAGGGGAAGAGAGGGCGAAAGAGAAAAACGTCAATGTGAGAGAGAAACCTCATTCGTGCCCTCACGAGGGACCGAAACCACAGCCGAGGCGTGTTCCCTGACGGGAATCGAACCCGCGACCCTTTGGTTTGCAGGACGACACCCAACCCACTGAGCCACAGCAGCTGGGGTTTGCATTTTTATCTAAACAGAAAAAGATGGATGTGATTGTACTTTTGCTCTCCAAAATCTCATTTCCGTAACAGAGGAAGGACAAGGTTTTTTTGTTTTTGTTTTTTTTCCGTGTGTGTGTGTGTGTGTGTGTGTGTGTGTGTGTGTGCGCGCTGCATCTTGGAAAAGGACACGTTTTCTTAAAGGAAAAGAGGTGGGCTCTGCACAGTCAGGAAATTTTAAGAATTATGAGTTTATTGGAAAATGGAAATACATCTGAAATAATAGTAAGTAATAAAAAGAAAACAGTGGAAGGGGCAAAAGCAAGAAAATGACATAGTCCTTGATGATTAGTTAGAGAAAAACCACCACACCTGTCCGACTGCCATCTAGGAAGACAAGGGTTGGAGAAATTTACCTCCTGGACACTGATGGGTCCTCGTTCCAGCTTCTTAAAGAGACCACCTGGCCTTCCCCAGTGGCGTTGCGTGGGGTCAGGGGGTTGGATGTTTGTTTCAGGCAATGTGGGCTCTGCCATGAGATTTACTCGGAATTAGCACGCGGGGTTTGCTTTGCATTCGGTTCTGCAGCGGCTCTGCTCCCTGCCAGGCCCCCGGGGCTCTTGGAAGACCTGGAAGACAGGCGAGCTGAAGGCGAAGGCCTGGCTGCCAGGAACAATTGGTTTCAGTCCCCGCCTCTCTGGGAATGTGGTTTGGAGGAGAAGGGAGGCGGGGAGGAGGCCTGTGGGCCTGTGCAGGGGTGCAGGCCAGCTCTCCAAGGGCCAGGGCCTCTTCCCAGCAGGCGGCCCCCATCTACTGCCGGTCTTCCTCTTGGCTGGTCTTACCGCCGCCCCAGCCTTCATGCCCGGGCCTCTGACCGCCGCCATCCGTGTAGATTTATTTCATTTTAAACACATCAGCTGCATTGGAAAGAAGCTCTGGGGGCTCCTGGTGGAGGAATCGTATCTGAGGTCAGGTTTATCTCTTACAAAGGGAGGTTCCCTCTATTGTTCCAGCTCCGTGATGCTGTTTTGTGAGTCCTGTACCTTTCTCGTATTAACCAGGCAACATCCGGCTGGACGACTGGGTTAGGTTTCGCTCACGGCGAGGGAGGTGCTGACCCGCTGACACAAATATTCAGAGGCTCCATGTGGTACTCTGGGAAGTAGACACTTGGTCTTTGTCCCAGGTTCCTGGCACACGGCCCCTAAAGCCCTCGGAATCTCTGGGGTGATAAGATTGTCTTTTGTGTGCCAATGGGACGCGGGTGGCCGGGGGCCCTAGATAGCTTCGGGACGGGGCTGGTCACCAGAGGGACCTGGGAACTTTCCGCGCCCCCACCACTTCCCACCCCCAAGGTGGGAAGAGGGGCTGGAGATTGACTTACTAATCAATGGCCAAAAAGTTAATCAGTCATGACTACATAATGAAACCTCCATAAAAACCCACCCCTTCCCACGTGCGTTTCCCTGTGCATGCCTCCCATCTGGCTGTCCCTGAGTGGTATCCTGTCTAATAACCCACCAATAGTTCTGGGAGGTCATCCAGCAAACTACCAGCCCCGAGGAGGAGCGCATGGGGACCCCTGCGTCACACCCAGTCAGTTTGAGCTGCAGGTGGCATCTGAAGTGAGGGCAGCTGTGTGGGGGGTCTGATGCTAAATCTGAGTGCTGTCCGAACCAAGTGGGCACCTCGTTGGTGTTGGTTTGAGAACAGACTCACTCTGGAACGAGATGCGCTCTTGGGATCCTCCAGGTTTGAGGCATCGGCACACATTGACCCCCAATCTGGAAACCACAGGCAACTTTGCCTCCTCTCCTTCCCTAACAGTGACGACCTGCCTCAGGTCTGCTGATTCTGCCACCTAAACACCTGCAGCTCCTTCCCAGACCCTCCTCCTGCTGGTGCGCAAGTCCAGTCTCTCATCCTCTCTCTCACCCTATGGTGACAGCCACCTGGGTGGTCTTTCCTAAGCATCTCTGGTCACGTTTCCTCCATGCTGAGGCCTTGATGGCCCCTCCCATTGCCTGGAGGACAAATGGACCCTTAGCTGGACCCCAAGACTAGATGTCTCTGCACACTCTCTCCTGCTGTTCCCTTTCATCCATGGACCCAGCGCTTGGCAAACAACGGCCCTTGGCATTTTTTTTTTGAGGGGTGAAGAAAGAAAAAGGTTAGGATAGGGTGGGTCAGGCCACAGTTTCCTACAACCTCCAAATCCTGAACGATGTGTCTGCCGTGGTCCGGAAGGTTCTGGGAGCCAGAGTGGCCCAGGCAGAGCGAGGGTCCATCAGCACGCCTCCAGGGTCTGGATGCTTGAGGCCTCTCCACGCGGATGGGGCTCCAGCCCAAAGAGCCGCCCCAGGGGCTGGGCCAGCATGTTTTATACATAAAACCAAACGCTCCCTCATGAAGCCGGAGTGGAATTCTTTTTTTTCCCTCACTCTCATTTTTATGTATTTTATTGTAGATGTAACCATAATCACATTCTTCTTTGTACTTTTAGTTTTTATTTTCAAATTACAGTTGACATCAGACACTTGAAAAACGCTCCAGTTTCCTTTCCTACTGCAGCCACAAGTCACTGTGGTCTGTGGCTTTCAGGAGCCCCATTATTTAGGGAAAAATGACATGAATTCTTTTAGCACCAGTAAGAGTTAATCTACCAAACCGGAGTCAGCACAGAGGTGCTGGTTGGATTTCAGTCAACGCAAACACACTGTGATTAGCCTTGCTCACAGCCTGTCCCGGAAAACCATCAGAGAGGGACCCCTGCAGGCTGGCCACCTGGGGGGCAGGGCTGATTTTCTTCAGTGACAAAGAGGGAGGAGGAACTATGGCTGCCTTGCACTCAGGAAGTGACTTAATAACCACCTGTGGGCCAAGAGGCCCAGGTGCAGATGTTCCCGCTGCAGGGAGTGTGGAGCTGGGTTTTATGGGCCGAAAACTCCTATCAGACGTTGATAAGAGAGGTTCCAGGCCATTGGCCCTCCGCTGATTGGAAGTGTTTCCTAAGCCCTCGGTGCGAAACACCCAGCGCTGAGTCACCTGCACGCGGGCGATGCTCTCCACAAAGAAACCCGTCTGTTGGCGTAAACACACACAGGCACACGCATGCACACTGCACGCAAGCAAACCTTAACCCTCGTAATCAGGGCCTCCGAGGAAGTGGTGAATCAGACAGGTGATGTGCGGATCCCTCTCTCCCTCACCGACGAGAGCCAGAAAGTAAAATCTGACAGAAGGAAGGAGGCTGAGGGCTGGGTGCCTTGGTGAGATTCCAAGGGTGTGAGCATCCCAGTGGGCTGGGCTCTCTCCTTGAACCCCACCCACTACCTGTGGGGGCTCCTGTCACCTGGTCCCTTCCTTCACAAGTGCACTCCCCGGGCACACTCTCGCACTGCCGTGGCTTGTCACCCCGTCACACAGTGTCACACAGTGACTGAGGCATGGCGGCTCAGAGGGAGGCTCCAAAGGGGCGTGTGCTGAGGGTGGGCATCTCAGCACTTTGGAGGGTTGAAAATCTGAATGTCTTGTAAATAATCTGCCATCACCCATACCAAGTCCCTCAAAGTCAGCATCAGAGTCTCACCCGTCGCTTGGTCCCCACCGCGCCTGCGTGCAGAAAGTGTGTATACGTAGGGCAGCCTCTTGAGAGAGGGGAGTTCAGGGAGGGATGGAATTTTTCCGCCAGATTCTAAGCCTCCATTTCTTTTCCTTTTTGGGGGCACAGTCTTCATTGAAATGAATAAAATTTAAAGCTCTTAAAAATACCCAGATTGCAACAGTTTTCAGGGATTTAATCCAATCATCACATGAGCTAGGTCAATTACCGTGAAAACTAAAGGTAAAGAAAGTAAGTCCGCATCTGGCTGGTGTGGCTCAGTGGACTGAGCACCCGCCTGTGATCTGAAGGATCACTGGTTCAATTCCCAGTCAGGGCACTTGCCTGGATTGCAGGCCAGGTCCTGGTTGGGGGCATTCGAGATGCAACCGATCGATGTTTCTCTCACACATCAATGTTTCTCTCCCTCTCTTTCTCCTTCCCTTCCCCTCTCTCTAAAAACAAATGAATAAAATCTTAAAAGCAGCAGCCAGTGGTGAGGTCAGAGGGCCTCAGGCTTCAGCCTCTACTACCCTGGGGGTGTGAGCCTGGGGTGGGTGGCTCTGCCCTCAGATACCTCCTGTGGGCTTTCCCCTCCTTGAACTGTTTCCTTTTCTGGTCTTTGTTCTTGGGGGTGCGATGGGAACGGGGTGGTTAGGTGCTGTGAGCAGTAACAAATCCTGCCAACGAGTTTGGGATCAATAACCAATCTTAAAGGGAGTGAGAAGGAGAAAGAAAGTGAGAGAAAGAGGGAGGGAGGAGTGGTGGGAGGGAGGAAGGAAGGAAGGAGAGAAAGGAAAGAGAAAGAAAAGAAAGGAAGAGAAAAGAGGGGAGACTGACTTTCTGGCACCCCCCCCCCCCGCAAGCATTTCACCCACCAACAGGCTCAGGCCAGTGAGACGGGAGGTTCCGTGGAGCAAAGACCACATGATCACAGTGTGAACAAACAGATGGCATATCATTAACAAAACGCGACTCTGCATTCCGTCATCCCCGCAGGTTGTCAGTGACCCGGGCAATTTAACAAAAAACATAAAAAAGTACAAAGTGACAAAGGCTGGAGTTTCATCCCCTTCAAACTCAGCCTCATCAACCACGCGGAGGGGCTGCCCCTCGGGGAGGTGGGACTGATTGGCAGCATCTGTCCAACTCTGGTTCCGGTCTCTGGCTCTGCAGCGGGCAGCCCGGGGCAGCTCTGGGGCGCGGGCCACCCTTCCCTCGCCCTCAGGAAGAAGTGCATGCACGCACACAGTGCATCCCGAGTACACACAAGCAGGTGTCCAGCTCACCGTGGTCCTAAGAAACTGACCCCAGGGGACTCAGGGGGCCCACAACCGGGCTGTGGGGCAGCCCCCGCAGGAGCCCGGCATGGTTGCCCCCTGGTGCCCCGCTCTGCTGTTGGCACCGTAAGACTATGGTCAGGGCTGTGGGGTTGGGGCTCGGGAGCCTTCTCCACCATCCTGCAGTGGCGGCAGGGGGACACCTTACAGATGTTAGCCTCCGTGGGCTCACCTGCCGAACTGTGACAGTGCTTTCCCCTCGGGAGACTCAGTGGGGAGAGTGTAAGGGCCCCGGGCCAGCACCGGATGCACTGCTGGTGCCCTCGATGTAGGTGAACGGGGCAGCTGTCCGGATCTGGGCTCCTTCCCTGGGGGACTGCCTTAACCACGTGCCACTGAGCGGAACAGAGCCAGGATAGGCCAGCTTGGCAGTGGGATAGGGCTGCCGGTTGCACCCAAGAAATGGACAGCCAGGGCGAACAGACCCAGGCATGACCCGGTGGCAGAGAGAAGCTCCCTGGAGTTGCAGGGTCTGGCATGGTGGGGCAGTGACAACAGCTGGCTTGACCGCGGGATGCTGGGACTTATCTCCAGGCAGAGGGATGTTGCTGGAGCTTTCCAGCAAGGGGTTGGCTGGATAAGACCCGTTTTCAGAGGCTCCCCGGGCCGGCAGTCGTTCGGAAGGAGCACACCCGACTGCGGGGGCCGGGGAAGCGGCCTGAGGGTTTGCTGAGACCCCACAGGTTGAAGGGAGCCGGGAGCAGAGCAGGAATCTCTGAGGGTTTTAGAACCGTACAGAACCACGGGTTGCTGAGCATGCGAACGACATCCTAATCAAGTCCTAGGCACGGATCAGAAGAACGTGACGGACTCGTGGATACAGGAGCGCCGATGGGGGGCAGCAGGTCCTTAGATTACAGGGACTCTAAGAGAACCGTGACGTTTGTGCAACGCGCTTCCGGCGCTGCGAAGCGCATGAAAGCAGCGCGGCCCTGGCTTGAGAGACGCGCGTCCGCTCCGGCGGAGGCTGGGCTCCGGGCCGCTGGCAGAGGCTCCGCACGACGCCGGGCGAGCCCTTCCGGAGCTCCTCGTCCTCCCAGCGGTCGTGCACAGTTAACCAGCGGCTGCTGAGCACCCACCGCGCGCCCTGCCGTGGATGCCGGATGGTGAGCCGGGCCCTGCCCGCCTCGGCCGGGCCGTCCTAGTGGGGGCGGGGTGGGGGGCGGACAGAAAAGCGAACAGAGCTCGGGTCAGCTCGGGTTATTTTACACGAGGCAGGCGGACAGCCTCTGTCCTGAGACGGCGATCTGGGTGACGAGAAGAGCCGGGGGCGCAAAGCGTTGAGGGGGAGCCTTCCAGGTAGAGGGAACCGCCTGTGCAAAGGCCCTGAGGCCGCCCTGAGCCCGCGGGCTTCGGAGAGAAGGCCTGTGTGGCTGGAGTTCGGAGAGCCAGGGCGCGGGTGGGACCGAACCCGGGTGGGGAGGCCGGCGGAGCCAGGCCCGGAGGGAGTTCAGGCCGGGGTAAGCAACAGGGGCCAGCCACGAGGGGGCTTGGGCAGCGGCGCTGCGGCACTGGAGTCACACTTTTTTATCCTCGCCCGAGGACGTGTTTGTTTGCTGGACAGACAGGGGGAGGGAGGGAGAAAGCGAGAGAGAAACATCCACGGGCAGCCTCCCGTGTGCACAGGGCGGGGGTGGAACCGAGACCCTGTGCAGGGTGGGGGGCCACACTCCGCCCTAAGGAGCCACCGCGGCCGGGGCAGCCCGAGCCCTCGCCGACAGTGGAGCCCCGGTTGCTGGTGTGGAAGCCGCGAGGCCAGGGGCGCGGTCGCCGCGGAACCCCCAGTGACGCCCGCCCGCGTGGCGGCTCCCACCGGGTGGGGTCCCGGAGCGGGACTGCAGGGGGTGGCCTGGGGCCCGCTGTGGACACACCGGACTCTGTCGAGGCTTGGACGTTGGCAATGAAGGAAAAAGGAGCCGAGGGTCGTTCCTCGGTGTGTCATGCGTGGGGACGGGAAGAAAGCAGGTCGACTCCCGTGGTTTTCCGTGAAGCCCGAGGGAGGAAGACTCGGCCGTAGAGAACGGTGGTTCTGAAAGGCGGGCGGGCGTGGGCATCGCGAGGGGGCTGTGTTCAAATGCAGGGCGGGCCCTGCCGCTGGAGAGTCCGACTCGGCGCGTCGGGGTGCGGCCCGCGACGCGGGTTTCTGGCACGTTCCCGGGTGGTGCTGAGCCTCCGGCCGGGCTGCCCGGGGGCGGCGCTGGCGTGCGCAGTGGCGGGGCGGGGGGTGGTCTCCGCGAGCGGGAGAGCAAACCTTTGAGGGCCCGTGTGGAAGGCCCTGAACGGTGAACGGCCACTCAAAACGCACACGCTAGTGGGTTAAAGAAAAATGGATACTCGCTACTGGCTGCATTCCGCGTTTTATGTACGTCCGCGAGGCCACGGTTATTAATCAAATTATCCACATATATTTACTGATTACTTTTTGCTGCTTAACTTACCCATTGAGAGAGAAATTTGGTGGATTTGCCCATTTTTCCCTGTGCTCCCTTACTCTCCCTTTGATTTCTATACGGTGTGAGACTTTTTCTTTAGGGGCACACACACTTGGGACGCATGTGTCTTTCTGGTGAGTTGAAATTGTTTTGTCGTTAGATAGTAGTAAACATTTTTTGTTTTAGAATCTATTTTTTCCGACACTGGCGTAGTTACACCAGTTCTCCTCAGGTGAGTTCAGAGAACATGTCTCTTCCCAACCTGCCCTGCCAGTGTTTCAGGTCCTCCTGCTGCCGGCGGTTCCCAAACAGGGTCTCTCCCAGCACCAGCACGCCCGCCTTTGCCTTTCAGCTCGTAGGTTTAGCCCGTTTGTATTGGGGAGGGTCGGGAGCAATCGGGTGTGTAAGTTTCCATGCTAAGGACCCTTTGGAGCCTGTGAGCCCCAAGTGATCAAAATGGTTGGGTTTTTTTTTTTTTTTTTCTGATTAAATACAGGGATGGAGCAGAATCTGTGGGAAATTCATGACTCCACGTAATTCCTCGAGCTTCTCTCCGGTGACCTTAAGAGGTAGCGGAGTGCCGAGGAGGAGGCTTGCTCCGCCCTGTCTAGCTGTGTGATGGAGGTTATAGCCCTTAATCTCCAACTCTGTCTCCTCATCTGGAAATCAATAGTCACCCCTGCCCCCCTGAGACTTTCACCACGAGCGTGGAATGGCAGGTGTGCAACAAATGTGCGTGCTCTTCTTCTCCTTCCTGACCTCGATGATGCCAAGAATGTTTTGTAACTATTGCAAATAAGTGTGTCCTTGTGATTACTACTTATTAAAATCGCCTTGTTTCCTGACTTAGTAATTCATCTCAGCCCAAAGAAAGACGTGTGCTATCCTGGTCGGCAAAGCCTTTGCAAAAGAACTCTCCAAAAAACAGCCGCTTCGCTGCGGGCCGTGATGTCAGTTCACCCTGGCAGGGCTTTCAAGGAGCTGCAGAGCTCTGCAAGGCTTTTTGTTTGCATACTTTCTAAAGGGCAGTTCGAGTGTGGCTGAGGTAATACAATTGCGTTCTCAGGAATTCACAGAGATCAGCACGCAGAGCTGACCTGGGGCCAGATGAATTAGAAGTTCCTGAAGTGTCAGCGGGAATGCAGGCAAAGAGTCAGACATTCAAGGCTGAATCTTGTGTAAGCGAGGGACTTAGAAGCAGTCCCTTCTCTGGGTTCTTTTGACCGCCAAATGCGCATAAAACAGAATAATAATCTGTGACAGATCATGTCTTGCCCTTTTTTTCTCATTGTTATCATCAATCAAATATTTTGTGCATCCCTAGGTATTAGATTCAAGCCGTTTTCATGTGATTGGTCATCTGGCCAGAAGGCATTTGCATATCACTGTGTACTCGGTACTTTTTTTTCCCATGCTCTTCAGCCATTTGGAATCTAATGTGGAATCTCAAAGGAAAGATTGGATAGAGGAAGCACGAGAATGCATATAAAAACTGGGCCATACATTTGAGTTTTTCATGCGTGGCATGGTTTGGCTGAGGTGGGGAATGGGGCCATCAGGAAAGGTTTCCCACAGAGGCTGGTGGGGGACACAGGACCTTGTACCAGAGATGGCTTTTCTGGCTGTGTGACCTTGGGCAAGCTGCCTCATCTCTCTGTGCCTCTGTTTCCTCAACCACGAACAGAGGATGGTGATGTCTTCTTCATAGGGTCGTTGTAAGGATTAAATGAGTCTGGCTTTTTTTTGTTGCAACCTAGAGCTCCCCAACCAACACACAGGTTTCCAGCGGGTGACGGGCTGCTGGCCCCAGGCACCTGACTGTGAGCTTCCGCATCTGCTCCGCAGTGTTTCCCACGAGGGCAGGGCTGGGGCTGGGGCTGAGCATGTGGGTGTCGGGGGACGAAGACTCTGGTGCAGCAAGACGAGGAGGCCACCACAAGTGCCCTTACCCGGTCTCTTGACATCAGAGGTTCGTGAGTTTTTATTTGACCTATTGGCAGCAAAAGTATGTGACACCTGCGAGCACAGCTAAGACCAAGCGCAGCTGAAGGGCCCTGTGCCTGCGCTGGCATCCAGAGATGGAAAATAATTCGAATTAAAGATGTGGAAATGGCTCTTTGGCATAAATGTTTCTACTAGGAGCTCAATTCCTATTCTCTCCTTCAGTCTCTCTGATAAATGAACAGCTGTCACACCTTAAAAAGTATGAGTTTGTGCAACAGCTGGCTGGTTGCTGCCCCCTCCGTCACATGCCCAGGGACGCTGGGGCCTTAGGGACTCAGGGGCCTTAGGGACTCAGGCTGAACAACAGGCGGGGTGTTGCTCATTGCGGAAGGATGGGATGGGTACATCTGCCTCCTTACAATTGTCTCCTCCCTTTGTGCGTGCGTGTGTGGTACTTTCCGCGATGCACAGTTTTGAAACATTTGCTCAGATCATTAGAAGCCCCTAATACAGGATACAGAATGATAGGGAATTATGATTAAGGCTGTTATTTCTATTCTTATAAAATTTTCTAAATAATACGGAAGGTTTTGCAGTCCAATAACTTGTTTGATGTTGTCTGATTTCTCCCCTTTCTTTTGTTATTAGAATGGATTTCATTAAAAGCAGTCAGTGAAGGTTCCTTGCTACCAATTAATAATTAATAACAACGATGGCTGCATCAGCGAACACTCATACACTTATACTTCTTATCGGAGGGGTGTGCCTGTGCTCACCTGGCGAAGATCTCAGCGTCCCCCACAGCCAGTGAGGTAGGACCCCCATCCTGCGTGAGGAGACCGAGGTGCCGAGAGTGACTCACCCGAGGCCCCGCAGCCGGGACGTGGCAGAACCGGGATTCAAACCCAGGCCGCCTGGGCCCACGGTTCTTGCCCTTTGAATGTGTACAGAGTGGGGCAAAAGTAGGTTTACAGTTGTTCCTATGGAAACTAGGGCAGTAATTAGTAAATAATAATGCAAGAATAGACTCAAGGACTCACAGCTGTAAACTGACTTTCCCCCACCCTGTAGAGTTGCACCAGCATTTAGCTTTGGCCCCCAAATTTGGCCAAAGTCTGCTTTTGGCTTTGGCTTTGGAGCCAGATGTTTGTGTCAACACCGTTTCTGGCATCCTTGACCTTGTGTGTGTGATTGCAAAGGCTGCTGCCGTAGCTACCCAGCTTCATGTGCAGGTTACAAACAGGAATGTAATTCGGGTGTTGTGTTAATGCTGGTATATTCCCTTTCAAAGTATGCTCTGTGGAGGTATTTCTGTGTGTTCTTTACCTGAAAATCGGCTGAAGGGGAAAAGTGCATAATTTTTATTGCAAGGAAAAAAATGTTGCAGAAATCGATGAACGGGAAATATATTAATTTTCTGTGCAGAAGTAATTATTAAGAACATTTCAGCCCTGGCTGGCATAGCTCAGTGGATTGAGTGTGGGCCTGTGAACCAAGGGGCGGCCAGTTCGATTCCCAGTCAGGGCACACGCCTGGGTTGCAGGCCAGGTCCCCAGTAGGGGGCATGTGAGAGGCAACCACACACTGATGTTTCTCTCCTTCTCTTTCTCCTTCCTTTCCCTTCTCTCTAAAAATAAATAAATAAAATCTTTTTTAAAAAGACAAATATTTTTAAAAAAGAACATTCTAAAAGTTAAAGAAATAGGGAAATAGCTTGAAACTGAACATGAGCAGTGAGAATGTGTTCGCTCGATACCTTTAAGAGCATCGTGCCAGAAGGATTTATAAAAACGTAAATAAGTGTGTGAGGCAGAATAAGAAAAATTAGATTATACCATAATTCTAACTGTCATGGAATGCTGCAGTGACTTGAACTTATAACATTGAACAAAACATTTAAGAAATGTATCTAATTTATAGTTAAATTCATTTAGGTTTTGAGCCTTCGTGGAGAACATGTAAGTTTTACACAGAAAAGTCTCCAAACTCACGTGTAACAAATGAGGGATAAGTGATCTTCCATCCATATAATACAGAACAGAAAAACATGAATAAATGGAGAAAGTGTTAGCAAAAAGTGAGAAGCATTAAACAATTCTGTTCTTCCAGCGACAGTCGAAAGCAAATGCCTGTTAATCTCGTGG